>JAVGWX010000010.1:88886147-89011147 GCA_036924085.1 Ariolimax columbianus | reverse complement strand
AACCCCACTCTATCGCAGTAATTAAGTCTAGAAGTCGTAGAAACATCATAAGGCAAAAACAGTTGGTTCATTCCCCGAGATCTATCTATTGATATTAGGTTGCATTGATGCCTGTGTTGGCGATGTTTACATCTGTTAAATGAGGTATCCCATGCGGGATGGGCAGAATGATCAATCTTCCTCGACAACAGGGATGTCGGTATCGGCCAACCAATTCGATGTGTCTCCAGGCATCTCCCTCTCGTTACTATCAACATGTTGTTCCTCTATTTTCTAGGCTGCCCGATTCAACCAACAGTGAACCCAGTACGTACGTGTGCACATATATTCACGATTACTCAAAGCTGAGTGTAGCCCCAGTCCCACGATTACACAAAGCTGAGTGTAGCCCCAGCCCCACGATTACACAAAGCTGAGTGTAGCCCCACCCCCACGATTACACAAAGCTGAGTGTAGCCCCAGTCCCACGATTACACAAAGCTGAGTGTAGACCCACCCCTACCTCACCCCCACGATTACACAAAGCTGAGTGTAGCCCCAGCCCCACGATTACACAAAGCTGAGTGTAGACTCACCCCCCCCCCTCCACCCTAACGATTATGCAAGGCTGAGTAATAGAGCACAGGCTTCCCGCGGCGACACTAGAAGCTCCGATCTCAATTATCCACACTTTCAAGTCACCTCAGCTGTAATATGGTGATGGTTTTGCGTTGAAACGGTAGCGAGGAAGAGAACTGATCACTTCACCTCATTAAAATACCCAGGCCTAGTAAGATGTAGTCTTCAACACTTCATCCTCCTCGACAGCAGTGTCTCTTTTGGTTGATCCTTGACATTAACCTCAACTTTGGCATCGACTTTGACCTCAACATTGAGTTCGACATTGACCTAAACTTTACTCTCGGATTTGACCTTAATGTTGACCTCGACTTTGACCTCAATTTTGGTCTCGAATATTTGATATTCGCCACAACATTAACCTCAACACTGACCTGGACTTTGACCTGAACTTTGACCTGAACTTTGACCTAGACTTTGAATTCGAGTTAATCTCTCTGGAAAACTAGTCAATGCACGAGATGAACGGATGGATGTTGAAGTTGTATCCACTATAGTTATCTTAACCACCAGTGCATCTCTCATCTACATCCCCATTGTCACTTAACCACCAGTGCCTCTCTCATCTACATCTCCATTGTCACTCACTTTTCAGCCATCGTCAGTCAATGTATTTCTCTATCAAACATGCCTACCTCTGACCTTATTTCGCCTTTCAGATGAGCGCCACCACAGCTGTCAGGCGCAACCACGCCTCGTCCACCGCAACTGACGGGGTGTTGCGAAACAGCTCTCGGGCCGACCCTCCGTCCGACGTCGCTAGCTTTCCCTCGACTCGTCCTATTTCTCCTGTTCACGTGCAGACCCGATCCTCGTCCAAGGGATGCTGCTTTTGCTGGTAAGTACTTATGTTGCACTACAGATATGTTTCTTTTCCGAGGGATGAGGAAAAAAGAGGGGGGGGGGCATGACGACGGCTGTCATAAGGCAAAGGGGGTATCTGAAACTAGAAAAGCGGTTCATCAAGATGAGCAAAGCAGATCCATCACATGAACAAAGGGGATCCATCACATGGACAAAGGGGATCCATCACATGGACAAAATGGATCCATCACATGAACAAAGGGGATCCATCACATGAACAAAGGGGATCCATCACATGGACAAAATGGATCCATCACATGAACAAAGGGGATCCATCACATGGACAAAATGGATCCATCACATGAACAAAGGGGATCCATCACATGAACAAAGGGGATCCATCACATGAACAAAGGGGATCCATCACATGAACAAAGGGGATCCATCACATGGACAAAATGGATCCATCACATGAACAAAGGGGATCCATCACATGAACAAAGGGGATCCATCACATGGACAAAATGGATCCATCACATGAACAAAGGGGATCCATCACATGGACAAAATGGATCCATCACATGAACAAAGGGGATCCATCACATGAACAAAGGGGATCCATCACATGAACAAAGGGGATCCATCACATGAACAAAGGGGATCCATCACATGGACAAAATGGATCCATCACATGAACAAAGGGGATCCATCACATGAACAAAGGGGATCCATCACATGGACAAAATGGATCCATCACATGAACAAAGGGGATCCATCACATGGACAAAAGGGATCCATCACATGGACAAAGGGGATCCATCACATGAACAAAGGGGATCCATCACATGGACAAAATGGATCCATCACATGAACAAAGGGGATCCATCACATGAACAAAGGGGATCCATCACATGGACAAAATGGATCCATCACATGAACAAAGGGGATCCATCACATGAACAAAGGGGATCCATCACATGAACAAAGGGGATCCATCACATGAACAAAGGGGATCCATCACATGAACAAAGGGGATCCATCACATGGACAAAATGGATCCATCACATGAACAAAGGGGATCCATCACATGAACAAAGGGGATCCATCACATGGACAAAATGGATCCATCACATGAACAAAGGGGATCCATCACATGGACAAAATGGATCCATCACATGAACAAAGGGGATCCATCACATGAACAATGGGGATCCATCACATGAACAAAGGGGATCCATCACATGAACAAAGGGGATCCATCACATGGACAAAATGGATCCATCACATGAACAAAGGGGATCCATCACATGAACAATGGGGATCCATCACATGAACAAAGGGGATCCATCACATGAACAAAGGGGATCCATCACATGGACAAAATGGATCCATCACATGAACAAAGGGGATCCATCACATGAACAAAGGGGATCCATCACATGGACAAAAGGGATCCATCACATGGACAAAGGGGATCCATCACATGGACAAAAAGGGATCTTTCACATGAACAAAGGGGATCCATCACATGGACAAAAGGGATCCATCACATGAACAAAGGGGATCCATCACATGGACAAAAAGGGATCCATCACATGAACAAAGGGGATCCATCACATGGACAAAAGGGATCCATCACATGGACAAAGGGGATCCATCACATGGACAAAAGGGATCTATCACATGAACAAAGGGGATCCATCACATGGACAAAAGGGGATCCATCACATGGATAACGGGGATCCATCACATGGACAACGGGGATCCATCACATGGACAAAGGGAATAAATTAACAGGAACAAAGGGTATCCACTAAATGGACAAACGGATCCATCATTTGGGTAATATGGGCATATCTCACAAACAAAGGGGTCCGACACAAAAACATTGAGGACTCAACACAAGGAGAAAGCTAGCCCATCACGTAGACAAAGGAAGTCCACCACGTAAACAAAGGAAGTCCACCACGTAGACAAAGGAAGTCCACCACGTAAACAAAGGGAGTCCACCACGTAGACAAAGGGAGTCCACCACGTAGACAAAGGAAGTCCACCACGTAAACAAAAGGGAGTCCACCACGTAGACAAAGGGAGTCCACCAAGTAGAGAAAATGGAGCCACCATAATTACAAAATGCTTCAAGCTTTGTCACAAAACCAGTGCGGGTCACGACAGAAGGTCGAAGCTGGTCTGCGACAAATCAAATGGTGTCTCGACTCAAGGGTAACAGGGTTCCACAATAACGGCAATAAGGTATGGGGTCAGCATCAAAGATAAGTCAGCAGCAAAGACAAGGGATTCAGCAACAAAGACAAGGAGTCAGCAACAAAGACAAGGAGTCAGCAACAAAGACAAGGGATTCAGCAACAAAGACAAGGGATTCAGCAACAAAGACAAGGGATTCAGCAACAAAGACAGGGGATTCAGCAACAAAGACGGGATTCAGCAACAAAGACAAGGGATTCAGCAACAAAGACAGGGGATTCAGCAACAAAGACAGGGGATTCAACAACAAAGACGGGATTCAGCAAACAAAGACAAGGGATTCAGCAACAAAGACGGGATTCAGCAACAAAGACAAGGGATTCAGCAATAAAGACGGGATTCAGCAACAAAGACAATGGATTCAGCAACAAAGACAGGGGATTCAGCAACAAAGACAGGGGATTCAGCAACAAAAACAAATGGTCAGTATCAAAGACAAAGGATTCAGCAACAAAGACAAAGGATTCAGCAACAAAAACAAATGGTCAGCATCAAAGACAAGCGGTTCAGCAACAAAGACAAGGGATTCAGTTATAAAGACAAGGGATTCAGTAACAAAGACAAGAAGGTTGGCTACAAAGACAAGGAATCAACAACAAAAACAAGGGGTCAGCAACAAAGACAAAAGATTTAGCAACAAAGACAAGAAGTCATCAACAATGACAATGGATTCGTCAACAAAGACAAGTGGTCAGTATCAAAGACAAGGGGTCAACAGCAAAGAAAACGGGTCAACAGCAAAGACAAGGGGTTCGGCAACAAAGACAAGGGGTGAGGAATAAAGACAAGGGGTCATCAACAAAGAAAAGTGTCAGGAACAAAGACAAAATGTCAGGAATAAAGACAAGGAGTCAGCTACAAAGACAAGGGGCCAGTAACAAAGACAAAGGATTCAGCAACAAAGACAAGGGGTCAGCAACAAAGACAAGGGATCAGCAACAAAGACAAGACGTCAGCATCAAAGACGAACAGGTCTCGACACGTCATAGAAACTCGTGACAACGACAAACAGGTCTCAGCACGTCGTCAAAGGAGTCAGCCCGAACACAAAGGCACCCCCTCAGACACACATAGCCTCGGCCCACACCGAAGGCAGTTGACCACAAATGTATCCGTAATGGGCGACGATTTCTGAATATAACAAATGAGTGACATGAACAGTAACTCGTGTAGCTACTGATGTTTAAGTAGGACTAGTAGAACAAGAGATAGAATAAATGTGTTCCCATCTGCCACATCATCTTCAGTCCCGTAACCTGAAAGGTCAATGAGGCACCAATACTGCAGATTGTTGGACCAATTCTCGGCACTCCGCTCGGTTTTGTGCCAGGATAGTGGTTTTAGCTATGAACATTTCCGTCCACTCTCTGATTGTGTCTTCCCATCTTGTTTTCTGCGTACCTTTCTTAAACTTTCCATGCACAGTACCTAGCAGAATCGTCTGCGATATATTCGTATTATATGTCTCAAAGTCAAGGTAGTTCCTTACCATACACTGCCGTCACGGATGAAGTTCTAGAGATGTTACTGAATGTCCACTTTATTTAGGTGGGATGGGTAGATTCCGTACTGGCTGCTTGGTCCTCCCTAACAGTACGTCATGTGCCCATTTCTAGCTGGGTAGACTAGAGCTTGTCGAGAAGGGGATTTCGTCTGGTTTTGTTGTAAGTGGTGTAACGACTATGAATATTGGATGTCTCGCTCTGTGGGGACACACATGTGAAGGCCTGCTGTCAGCGGGATGCGGCAGTATGAAGGTGAGCCATGTCAGGAAAGGGGGGAGGGGGGGGGGGATTTAGCCGAGTTAATGTGAGTATATCGATGGTTTTCTAGCACAAGTAGATTGTAGATAGCAGGACACAACTGGCCAGCGGGAATCTTTGTGATGGCGGGAATCAACTTTTTTGTGAAGATGTACATATTTCGTTTAAGGAACAATAAGTTGAATATCCATCCACAATGATGTTGTTGAAGATCGATAAAGTTTACTCTTCGTTGAGACCAGACACCCCTTGTGTGGTTATATGAGATGTTGTTTGTCAACTTTAGAGGCCATCCTGATTACTTTGACATCAGGAACGACACTGGAGCCCAAATTAGGTGGAGACCAAACTCATTGTACATTCAACAATAATAAACAGTTTACGAGAAATGTGCCAATAAAACATCTATCCCTTGACAACACCAATCTCCGAACAATACAAGGCCGATCAATAATAGTAGACGACTGAGCGATGTCGATACAAAGCCGGTCAATAATAGTTGACGACTGAGCGATGTCGATACAAGGCCGATCAATAATAGTAGACGACTGAGCGATGTCGATACAAAGCCGGTCAATAATAGTTGACGACTGAGCGATGTCGATACAAGGCCGATCAATAATAGTTGACGACTGAGCGATGTCGATACAAGGCCGGTCAATAATAGTAGACGACTGAGCGATGTCGATACAAGGCCGGTCAATAATAGTTGACAACTGAGCGATGTCGATACAAGGCCGGTCAATAATAGTTGACGACTGAGCGATGTCGATACAAGGCCGGTCAATAACAGTAGACGACTGAGCGATGTCGATACAAGGCCGGTCAATAATAGTTGACGACTAAGCGATGTCGATACAAGGCCGGTAAATAATAGTAGACGACTGAGCGATGTCGATACAAGGCCGGTCAATAATAGTAGACGACTGAGCGATGTCGACTAGCGTGTAACACACCCCCCCCCCCCTTTCCACACTTACCTCCGACGGTGGGTGTCTCTGTACTCTACTGAACTACTGAGGAAGGATCTCTGTCTATAAATCGACGGCACTGCACTCCTGGCATACACATAGGTACTCAGTCTCTCTCAGCAAATGGCGTAGAGTATGGAAACTGGTGGTCCCTGTAGCTCGCTGGTTGTATACGCTCCTGCGCCGTCCTCTCATGTGCCATACTCCGCTTGAACCTCGTTTAATGTCGAAACTTTGCAGTCTGTGGATTGCTGCTTCATCTATTGCGGTGTGCTCATCCAGCAGGCGGTCATTGATTGATTTCAAAATGTCCCTTCTGTCCATCACCAATGTGCCCATGATGGGAGCTTGTGAAGCCATGATGTCAGCTCTTTCATTGCCCTGAACCCCGGCATGAGCAAGACAGTAGATCAATATCAACCCCTAGAGGTTTGAGGCCTCAACAGCTGCTATCCACTCGCACCTAAGCCATCCATTCTGTACTTTCTGAAGTACGGCTTGCGCGTCTGTCACAATGACTGTCCTTGTTAAAGAAGTCTCAGATATCCATCTCAATGTTGAGGTCACTGCTTCCGTCTCCATTCTCATACTGGAGGTTGTTGACATGTATGCCCTACTGCGCTCAGCCACGACCTCTCCTCTCACTCTAGCCGAGAAACCCCAGCCTGATGTCCCACTGCGCACGACTGATCCGTCGGTGTATATGACAGCGCCACTCTCCTGGGTGTTCTCAGTTATCAGCTGATTTACCTCGTGCTCTGCACTCTCGTTGTTCCGTTCTCTGCATTTCTTGCCTAAGGTTATGATGACTCGCTGGTACTCTATCATTATATCACCAGTGTGGACCCATATTTCCCCTTTGGCTATCGTCTCAGCTGGAGTGACGTGTCCGATTGTTGTCTCTGCCTGTGCCATCCATGACGACCCTCTCTTGATTCTTGATCCCTTGATGACTGGGATACTACTGCACAGATGGTGCCTGATGTCTGTGGTGACATGCATATAGGCTTTGACTTGTGCCAGTTTATGTCTGGATGTCACCGATAACAATCCTAACATGTTACACATCATCACAATCGGGGTATTTCTAGTGCAGCCTAGAACCAGACGTATACCTTCATTCTAGATACGGTCCAACCTTACACACTGTGTTCTTGATAGTGTGAGGAGGCCTAGTCCGTAATCGATGACAGACAACACGACCTGACGAAATAGGATGAACAGAAGGCGTTGCTCCAAGTCGGCAGCAGCCATGGTCTTGAGTGCTCCTAACCCTAGCTTAAATCCTTGTACGATGTGGTCAACATGGCATTTGAAGGAGAGACTGCGATCAAATGTCAACTTGTCACACATGTCAATGATGCAACCATCAAATGTGAGTTCAGCCTATACTGTGGAATTATTCAAAGAGCACCACATCATGCCTTGTTTGGATTGATCTTGGAGCTTGAGTCGCCGCACCACTGTGAGATTGCTTGCAAGGTTTCCTGGATGTCTTTGACCAACTCTTGCCTGTCTGAGCCATTCCTGTACGTTAGGATGTCATCGGCAAATGTCAACGTCCGCCCTGTCCCTGTGGGTTGAATATTGGCCTCTTTTACTCTATAGATGTTGAACAGCACAGGTGAGAGCGGAGACCCTTGAGGCAGTCCTGGACATATTCGCCTCGGTTCTGATGTCCACGATCCCACGCTTAGTACAACTGTTCTTTCCATTAGGGCAGCTGATATCCAACTAACCAGCCACGGGTTTAAACCACATTGCTTAAGACATATAATTCAAGTCCCACAATCGACACGGTTGTATGCGTCTGCCAGGTCGAGTGCCACTGTTTCTTTCTTTGACTTAAACCCCTGTACACATCATACGCGAAAGTTCCAGAGTTACCCCAGGTCTCCTTCCCTGTTCTATAGCTGCCCAGCGTACCGGGTAGGATGTGCTCCCGTTCAAGGTCGGCCATTATCTTCCTGGCAACTATTTTCTCGAGCAATTTGTCATACACATTATGTATGGAGATTATTCGATAGCTGCTGAGAAGCGTAGAGTCCTTACCAGGTTTAGACAGTGGGCACAGATAGCTATGAAGCCAGTCCTGAGTCATAGATGACTTCTCTATAGTGTGGTTGAACACTTTCACCATGTTTCTTATCTGTCTCATCCAATTGCTTGATGCGACAGTACTGTACTACATCAGGACCTGGGGCAGTGTTTTTGCTGGTACGTAGGCTATTTGCGACCTCCGTCTCGGAGATAAGGTCTCATAAACCTCTTCCCTAATGGTGCGTCTAAAATGCCTTTCCTAATTTCCTGACGGCATCTCTGTTGCCTTTGTCGGTCTGGGCAACATATCGACTAAAAAAACTCAGACCCCTTTCTTCGTCTGTCTTCAGGAGCCTTCCTGTGGTGTCTTGAGTGTTGGAGATAAGCTGGCTTGTAGTTGGTCCATTCATCTTTTGATGCATGTGCCAGAACCGCTGGAGGGTATTATTATTATTACCCACATCTGTGATTAACTCCTCCCATTGCTCGCTTTTGGACTTCCTAGCTAAAGCTTGAGAGGAATTGGTAACTTTGCGTTTTACCTCCTCCTCCTCCTCCTCATTCAAAGCGTCGACAGTAGTACCATCCCTCTTTCTGGCTTAACGCCAATCCTTTGT
Source organism: Ariolimax columbianus (assembly GCA_036924085.1). Taxonomy (NCBI): domain Eukaryota; kingdom Metazoa; phylum Mollusca; class Gastropoda; order Stylommatophora; family Arionidae; genus Ariolimax; species Ariolimax columbianus. The sequence continues at coordinate 89,002,069 of JAVGWX010000010.1, read as the reverse complement.
TGCCGGCACCTTTTCTCTCCAGACCGTATCAACCTCTTGAGTCCACCAGGGTGGTTGGACAAATGGGGATCTAGTGGTCCTGCGTCCAATCGTCTGGCGCAGCTTGTTCACTACATTATCCTGTTCGTACGTGTATCTGAACACCTGTTTGGCTTTCCGGTGTCTGTTGTGTTTTCCTTTGGGTATAAGTACCACACCTGGTAGGTGGTCGATTTCTTGTACCCCTAATACGTCCCAGCGTGTTGATGGAGCGACATGACTGGATTTAAGTGCCAGGTCGATAACCCCATCCGAATCCCCCGGTCGAGATGCTAGTCTACTTGGTTAAAATTGCCTCATTGCAGGTGACTAACTCTAGGTCAAAGGAGTGGGGAAATGCCACTTAAAATAGGCAAGGGGTCGCCTTGAGCCAGGCATTATTCCACACAAACCTCACTGTCGTGAATGACGGAGGAAGGAATATACATCCACTAAACATTTGCACATGTGGTAAAAGGTGAATGTAGAGACTTGTACATGGATCTAGCAGTTTCATCATGTAAACTACAATTTTACAGAAATTGCTACGGTAAGTACACACAAAATTGCCTAGGTCAAATAGGCTTCCTGTGAGGGGACATCTACAGTGGTGAACATAGACAAGTATGTGAACAGAGTAGCCACATCGATCACAAACAGAAAGACAAGTATGTCAACCCAGTAATGACATAAGTCACACATACATATGTACGAGTATGTCAACCCAGTAATTACATGTCACACATACATATTTACGAGTATGTCAACCCAGTAATTACATAAGTCACACATACATATGTACGATTATATCAATCCAGGAATGACAATAAGTCACACTGACATATGTACGAGTATGTGAACACAGTAATGACAATAAGTAACACCGACATATGTACGAGTATGTCAACTCAGTAGTGACATACGTCACACATACATATAAACGATTATGTCAACATAGTAATGACAAAAGTCACACAGACATGTCAACCCAGTAAGGAAATCGATCAAAAAGACATTAATATTTTAAACACTCAGAAGAAAACACTTGAAATCAAAGTGAATCGCAAATGAAAGTGAAGCAATATCAACTTTGTAATGGAACGCCGGTCCTCCAAGTGATGCCTCGATGCTAGGAAGAACAACTTGAGTTGGTCGACTCGACCAACTGGACATCACAGAAGATTTGTTAACGTTGACCTATCATATCTCACGTCCATCTTCGGCAATTAGAAAATTCTGATTTTTTTCATAGATCATTAATGGGGGCTTTATCCTTGATCTGTCACGTACCAGCCGAATAGGTGTTGCAAACATGTCCAATGTTCGCTAGGGAAAGGGGAGACACGAAGCAGCAAGTTGTATGAGAAACTGTGTAGCAGTATCCTTGAGCTGACTGTCGTCTTTGTTAGAGTCGTGATAGTGAACAAGTAGCACAATATCTATGTAGATCCAGAAAAATATATGACAGCCTTTTATAATGTGGCATTCCCTGTACATGCTTCTGTGGTTACGCCACTGTGAATGAGCCAGAAGGCCGCCCATTGTCGCTCAGACCGACAGATTCCGGGACACTAGAGTACGTACGTTCATCTCATATTGGGACACGCCTCATTATACTACTCCATCTGTCGCCCGACTACCAGTCTGTTGGTCTGTCTAATCGGTAGAAACATAGTGCATACACACTGTCGTCATGGATCAAGTGTTAAATTGTTGTTCTAGATACTACCCTAAGCTTTATATCGAAAAACTACCCAAGCATGGACTGGACCCATGCATACACCGACGGTTCTGTAACAAACACTACACAGAATGGAGGGGCAGGAGCATTCCTGAACCTACCAAATGGCAGAAAAATAACACTGTCATTCGCTACTGGTAAGTACACAAGCAATTTCAGAGCGGAGGCAGAGGCACTGAGGGCGGCAGTGGAAGAAATGGTGACACATAAGGAAAATGAAAGCCATACAGTCCTGCTTACAGATGCTCTGGCCGTAGTCACAGCGCTAAAAGGCCAGAAAAACACTGAGCTTAATGACTAAAGAGCAGTACTCTGTCAACTATGCCAGCAGTCCGCACCAAAAAGGGTAGTGGTACAGTGGGTCCCATCACACTGCAACATCCAAGGCAACGAGGAGGCAGACAGACTGGCAAAAGAAGGTGCAAGACTACCACAAACAGATACTAGTATGACGTACGAAGAGTCAAAACGGCTTATTAGAGCTAGATACATGACCAAATGGGAAACTGAACATACCGGCTACACCAAAAACGATGCCTATTACCAGTTGAACAGAAGAGAGCAGGTCGTGGTCTTCAGACTTCGCACTGGCCACAATAGACTGAATTACCACCTATTCAACAAATTGAAGATAGGTGGTACCGACGAATGCCCGTTTGGTACCGGAAAAATGACCGCTGAGCATTTGCTGCAGAACTGCCCGACATACGAGGATCAGAGAGAGCAGATGTGGCCATCACCAGTGGAACTGCAAGACAAGCTCTATGGCAGTGTCGACAGCCTCAGGATGACCGCCGCTTTTTTCGAAAAAATAATGGTTACTGTCTGACTGCGTACGAAGAAGAAGAAGAAGAAGAAGAATGTTGTTCTGAGTCTCAGCTGTTTCTGAGATGAGGGTCACCTGTTCTCTTATTCTGCGATTGTCTTCCCTAACCAGGTGCCCGTTTACAACTAGGTAGAGTGGTGCGTGGTGATATCGAAGATTCGAAATAGATCACCCTCTAAAATAGTGTAACGATGGCAACTATTTGTAACTAAGTAACGACTCATTTCCCTTCTCAGTCCTAGGGCAGTAATTCTTCTTCGAGGTAATCGGATCATCTTTACCAATCTCCGATTCTGGAGAAGCCTTAATCTATATCGATTCTGTCTCTGTCCCCCAGCACCTCGCTGTCCCCGTTCACCCGGGTTGCTGTCCCCGTTCACCATTGTTGCTGTCCCCGTTCACCTATCTGTCTCTGTCCCCAACACCCGTGTTGCTGTCCCCGTTCACCTATCTGTCTCTGTCCCCGTTCACCTATCTGTCTCTGTCCCCAGCACACGTGTTGCTGTCCCCGTTCACCTATCTGCCTCTGTCTCCAGCACCCGTGTTGCTGTCCCCGTTCACCTATCTGTCTCTGTCCCCAGCACACGTGTTGCTGTCCCCGTTCACCAATGTTGCTGTCCCCGTTCACCTATCTGCCTCTGTCTCCAGCACCCGTGTTGCTGTCCCCGTTCACCTATCTGTCTCTGTCCCCAGCACACGTGTTGCTGTCCCCATTCACCAATGTTTCTGTCCCCGTTCACCTATCTGCCTCTGTCCCCAGCACACGTGTTGCTGTCCCCGTTCACCAATGTTGCTTTCCCCGTTCACCTATCTGTCTCTGTCCCCAACACACGTGTTGCTTTAACCGTTCACCTATCTGTCTCTGTCCCTAACACACGTGTTGCTTTCCCCGTTCACCTATCTGTCTCTGTCCCCAACACACGTGTTGCTGTCCCCGTTCACATATCTGTGTCTGTCCCCAACACACGTGTTGCTGTCCCCGTTCACCTATCTGTCTCTGTCCCCAGCACCCGTGTTGCTGTCCCCGTTCACCTATCTGTCTCTGTCTCTGTCCCCAGCACCCGTGTTGCTGTCCCCGTTCACCTATCTGTCTCTGTCCCCAGCACACGTGTTGCTGTCCCCGTTCACCTATTTGTCTCTGTCCCCAGCACACGTGTTGCTGTCCCCGTTCACCTATCTGTCTCTGTCCCCAGCGCCCGTGTTGCTGTCCCCGTTCACCTATCTGTCTCTGTCCCCAGCACACGTGTTGCTGTCCCCGTTCACCTATCTGTCTCTGTCCCCAGCACACGTGTTGCTGTCCCCGTTCACCTATCTGTCTCTGTCCCCAGCACACGTGTTGCTGTCCCCGTTCACCTATCTGTCTCTGTCCCCAGCACACGTGTTGCTGTCCCCGTTCACCTATCTGTCTCTGTCCCCAGCACACGTGTTGCTGTCCCCGTTCACCTATCTGTCTCTGTCCCCAGCACACGTGTTGCTGTCCCCGTTCACCTATCTGTCTCTGTCCCCAGCACACGTGTTGCTGTCTCCGTTCACCTATATGTCTCTGTCCCCAGCACACGTGTTGCTGTCCCCGTTCACCTATCTGTCTCTGTCCCCAGCACACGTGTTGCTGTCCCCGTTCACCTATCTGTCTCTGTCTCTGTCCCCAGCACACGTGTTGCTGTCCCCGTTCACCTATCTGTCTCTGTCCCCAGCACACGTGTTGCTGTCCCCGTTCACCTATCTGTCTCTGTCTCTGTCCCCAGCACACGTATTGCTGTCCCCGTTCACCTATCTGTCTCTGTCCCCAGCACACGTGTTGCTGTCCCCGTTCACCTATTGCTGTATTCATCTTCTATACAATAATGTGTCTACTTCACCATTTTTTCCTTTCCCCCAAAAATGTTTCCCTACTCGGCCTTTCTATCTCTCTCTTTCTCTTTCTCTCTCTCTCTCTCTCTCTCTCTCTCTCACTCTCACACACACACACAAACACACCCACCCACACCCTTCCACACACACAGAGACATCCCTGCACACACACAGAGAGACACCCCTCCATACACACAGAGACACTCCCTGCACACACACAGAGACACCTTTCCACACACACAGAGACACCCCTCCACACACACACACAGAGACACCCCTCCACACACACACACAGACACCCCTCCACACACACACACAGACACCCTTCCACACACACAGAGATACCCCTCCACACACACAGAGACACCCCTACAAACACACAGAGACACCCTTCCACACACACACACAGACACCCCTCCACACACACACATACACAGACACAGACACCCCTCTACACACACAGACACCCCTCTACACACACAGACATCCCTCCACACACACACATACACAGACACAGACACCCCACCACACACACAAAAACCCCTCCACACACACAGACATCCCTCTATACACACACAGAAACACCCCTCTACGCACATATAGACACCCCTCTACAGACACACACAAACAGACACCAATCTACACACAGACACCCACACCCACATGCACACACAGAAACCCCTCTACACACACAGACACCTCTCTACACACACACACAGACACCCCTCCACACACACAGATACCCCTCCACACACACACACACAGACACCCCTCCACACACACACAGACATCCCTCTACACACACACAGACACTCCTCTACACAAACACATAGACACCCCTCCACACACACACACACAGATACCCCTCTACACACACACACACACAGACACCCCTCCACACACACACACACAGACACCCCTCCACACACACAAACACAGACACCCCTCTACACACACACACAAACCCCTCAACACACACGCAGACATCCCTCCACACACACATACACCCCACTACACACACACAGACATCCCCCTACACACGCACCCACACAGACACCCCTCCCCACACACACACACAGACACCCCTTTACACAAACACACATACATCCCTCTACACACACAAAAACACCCCTCCACACACACACAGACACCCCTCCACACACACACAGACACCCCTCTACACACGCACACACACAGACACCCCTACACACACACAGACACCCCTCCACACACACACCCATCCACACACACACACAGACACCCCTCCACACACACACACACACAGACACCCCTCCACACACACACACAGACACCCCTCCACACACACACACAGACACCCCTCAACACACACAGGGACATCCCTCCCCAAACACACACAGACACCTCTCTGAACAAACACACATACATCCTTCTACACACACAAACACCCCTCCACACACACACACAGACATCACTCTACACACGCACACACACAGAAACCCCTCCCCACACACACACACACACACACAGACACCCCTCTACACACACACACACAGACACCCCTCTACACACACACAGACACCCCTCCACACACACACACAGACACCCCTCTGCACAAACACACATACATCCCTCTACACACACACACACAAACACCCCTCCACACACACACAGACATCACTCTACACACGCACACACACAGACACCCCTCCCCACACACACACACAGACACCCCTCTACACATACACAGACACCCGTCTACACACACACACAGACACCCTTCTACACACACACACAGACACCCCTCTACACACACACACAGACACCCCTCTACACACACACAGACACCCCTCTACACACACACAGACACCCCTCTACACACACACAGACACCCCTCTACACAAACACACACAGACACCCCTCTACACACACACACAGAGACCTCTCTACACACACACAGACACCTCTCTACACAAACACACACCCCTCTACACACACACACAGACACCCCTCCACACACAGACACCCCTCTACACACATACAGACACCCCTCTACACACACACAGACACCCCTCTACACAAACACAGACACCCCTCTACACACATACAGACACCCCTCTACACACACACAGACACCCATCTACACACACACACAGACACCCCTTTACACACACAGACACCCCTCTACACACATACAGACACCCCTCTACACATACACACAGACACCCCTCTAGACACACACACAGACACCCCTCTACACACACACACAGACACCTCTCTACACACACACAGACACCCCTCTACACACACACACAGACACCCCTTTACACACACACAGACACCCCTCTACACACACACAGACACCTCTCTACACAAACACACACCCCTCTACACACACACACAGACATCCCTCCACACACACACTCACATACACACACAGACACCCCTCTACACACAGACACCCCTCTACACACATACAGACACCCCTCTACACACACACAAACACCCCTCTACACAAACACACACAAACACCCCTCTACACAAACACACACAGACACCCCTCTACACACACACACAGACACCTCTCTACACACTCACACAGACACCCCTCTACACACACACGCAGACACCCCTCTACACACTCACACAGACACCCCTCTACACACACACAGACACCCCTCTACACACTCAGACACCTCTCTACACACTCACACAGACACCCCTCCACTCACACAGACACCCACACAGACACCCCTCTACACAAACACACAGACACCCCTCCACACACATATACACAGACACCCCTCCACTCACACACACCCCTCTACACACACACCCCTCTACACACACACACAGACACCTATCCACACAGACACAGACACCCCTCCACTCACACACTCACACACACACACACAGACACCCTCCACACACACACACACCCCTCTACACACACAGACACCCCTCCACTCACACACACCCCTCTACACACACACAGACACCCCTCCACTCACACACACACAGACACCCCTCCACTCACACACTCACACATACACACAGACACCCCTCCACTCACACATTCATACACACACACAGACACCCTCCACACACACACACCCCTCTACACACACACACAGACACCCCTCCACTCACACACACCCCTCTACACACACACACATACATCATTCCACACACACACACACAGACACCCTTCACACACACACCCCTCCACACACACAAACACCCCTCCACACACATACACAGACACCCTCCACTCACACACACACCCTCTCCACACACACACACACACAGACACCCCTCCACTCACACACACACACACACAGAGACACCCCCTCCACTCACACACACACATACACCCCTCCACTCACACACACACAGACACCCCTCCACTCACACACACACAGACACCCCTCCACTCACACACACAATAGTAGCCGTCCATCGCATCCGATGATGACGACAGCAGTCAGACATGTTGTGCTGCATCTCATGGGTGAGTGCGGAGGTGGCTGTGTAGTCAAATTTTGACGCAGAATCCCCTTCCACATACAGAACAAATCAGGTCAGAGTTGGACATGTGTCTGTTGTTTTTTTTGTGTCTTTTGCGGTTTTTCTGCGTCTCGGATATGCGGCGTTCTTTGGCAATGAAGGATCATTCATTCATATTCTTCGTCCTATCTCCACGATACGAGTTTCTGGTTCTTGCATTTGTGTATCATCTGCGAGGCATTGAACCTAACTTAACGTCTCTATACTGGTTTAGAAGACTCTGCAGAGTCTGTATACAACAAGTTTCATTTACATTTCCTTGCTCTGTAATCTATGCGCATCCAATCTATGCGCAAATGCATAATTATCCATGCCTCCACTACTTCCTGCTACAAACTGACTAAAGAGAGGTCCAGATTAGATATAAGGAAATATTTTTTTTAGTCAGAGAGTGGTGTCTGCTTGGAATGCATTGCCAGGGGAGGTAGTGGAGGCAGGGACAGTTAATGCATTTAAGAATAAACTGGATGCGCATTGCTTTTAGAGCAAGGTGATGTAAATGTAACTGTTTGTTCACAGAATCTGCAGTCTTCTAAACCCGTATACAGACGTTAAGTTAAGTTAAGTTATGCATTCTAAGCATATCGGATCTGGACTTGTCTTTAGTTAATTAGTAGCTATTCCTTCTTGTTTTTGTAGGTGGTTGTATTTTGAAAAAAAACTTATTATAGTCTAATTTTACCTTGTCTGTGATTATCTTATAAACTTGTCACTTCGAATTCTTCTCTTTCCTAGACAGTGTAGGCCGGTTTTTCTGAGTCTTTCCTCATAACTGTAATTCTGGAATCCCACTATCAGCATGTTTATATCTCCTCTATGATAATGACTACACGCCAGTACACAGTACTCCAATTTAGGCCTGACTAATGCTTTATACAATTGAACTATTACTACCTTGCTCCTATGTTTAATATTTCTTTATATTATACCTAACATTGCAATTGCCTTTTTCACTGCTACCTGGACTTCCTCACTCACTTTACCTGCATGCTCTTTTAAAACCCCTAGGTCCCTTTACTTTTCTATCATTCTAATATTGTTTTCGCCCATTCTATAATTATGTTCCGTATTCGGTTTACCCATGTGGATAGAAGACTGTATATTTATCTTAATTAAACATTTGCCAGATCACAGACCATTCTTGAATTTTATCTAAATCCGACCTCAAGTGGATACACTTCTTCTTTAAATGAGACACTACTGCATATTTTGTTGTACTACTGCATATTTTGTTGTACTACTGCATATTTTGTTGTACTACTGCATATTTTGTTGAACTACTGCATATTTTGTTGTACTACTGCATATTTTGTTGTACTACTGCATATTTTGTTGTACTACTGCATATTTTGTTGTACTACTGCATATTTTGTTGTACTACTGCATATTTTTTTGTACTACTGCATATTTTTTTGTCGTCCGCAAATGTTTCAATCATGTATCAATGCCCAAATCGTTTATATATTTCAAGAACAAAATTGGTCCAAAAACCGAGCCCTGTGGCACTCCACTTCCTTCCGCTCCTTCTCAATGTCCGCTCTCTGTCTTCTAGAGATGCGTCTATAACCAAGAAAGCCCACGACGCGTTTGAGCGGCTGTGTGTGCCATCCCATGAGTTGGACAATCTTCTGTCCGTGAGTGATTTGAGCACAATGCTAGCCATCTCCTAGGACATCCTCTCTGTGTGGCAGTGATGATATTCTCTAGCACAGAAAGCCCTCCATGATACTACTCCCACAAACACAAACTGATGCAATTAATGTTAATGGGCAGGTACCGCCCATTTCCTCAACGGGTGAGTCTAGAGTTTGTCCGGGCAGTTTACTAGCTTTAAGGATATTTCCTTTTTGGGCTGGGTCATTTGAAATCCTCCACTACATCTATCAACTCACCTGAGTGGTATTCGGGTTGACAACAATAAGACCATTGTTACCTGCTGGGCAAGTCGTTAAAGGTGACTAAAGAGGATTGTCCTTGTAACTAGCAGGCTCTTCACATTGTGAAACCAGTGCTATTTAACCGTCACTGAAAATGCTCGGACACGCATCTTGTAGAGGTGGCTCTGAACTTCATCAGTAGTGAAATCAAGCATCGTATCTTTATACTCTTTTCCTTTACTATCTTTCTTATTCTCTCTCTCTCTCTCTCTATATATATATATAAAAATAAATATATATATATATATATATATATATATATATATATATATATATATATATATATCGCTGTTTATGTGTGTGTGTGTGCGTGCGCATGTGTGTTGGTGTGTGTCTGCGTGCGTGTGTGGGTGGGTGTGTGTGTGCGTGCGTGTGTGGGTGTGTGTGTGTGTGTGCACGCGTATGGGTGTGTGCACGCGCAAGTGTGGGTGTGTGTTTTCTCTCGCCGACATTGGTTACCACTTCCATTCCACCACTATCTTCCATCGCTGCATAACAATGCAATTGATGATGATACATGCTAGAGTGCCTCTTACGTCTCTTTCTTGTCTGTTGTTTGGTGTGTATGTGCTTACAATGTGCGTATTTATCTGTTTGGTGTGTATGTGCTTACAATGTGCTTATTTATCTGTTTGGTGTGTATGTGCTTACAATGTGCTTATTTATCTGTTTGGTGTGTATGTGCTTACAATGTGCTTATTTATCTGTTTGGTTTGTATGTACTTACAATGTGCTTATTTATCTGATTGGTGTGTATGTACTTACAATGTGCTTATTTATCTGTTTGGTGTGTATGTGCTCACAATGTGCATATTTATCTGTTTGGTGTGTATGTGCTTACAATGTGCTTATTTATCTGTTTGGTGTGTATGTGCTTACAATGTGCTTATTTATCTGTTTGGTTTGTATGTACTTACAATGTGCTTATTTATCTGTTTTGTGTGTATGTGCTCACAATGTGCATATTTATCTGTTTGGTGTGTATGTGCTTACAATGTGCTTATTTATCTGATTGGTGTGTATGTACTTACAATGTATTTATTTATCTGTTTGGCGTGTATGTGCTTACAATGTGCATATTCATCTGTTTGGTGTGTATGTGCTCACAATGTGCATATTTATCTGTTTGGTGTGTATGTGCTTACAATGTGCTTATTTATCTGATTGGTGTGTATGTACTTACAATGTACTTATTTATCTGTTTGGCGTGTATGTGCTTACAATGTGCTTATTTATCTGTTTGGTGTGTATGTGCTTACAATGTGCTTATTTATCTGTTTGGTGTGTATGTACTTACAATGCTTATTTATCTGTTGCATTGCTGTCGGTACCTTGTTTGTCGCGTCCCTGAACTAAAGATGGCGGGCGACAAGCTGGTGGATTGGGTCAGATCTGCTACCATGACTTTTGTGTCCCTGCCACTTTGACCTGTAGCAGTTGTGGGCACAGATCTTCTCCTGCCGGTCTGTCAATGATTGACTGTGTCTCTCCGTTGTTCCACCAGCACTCGACAGGCCATCATTGTTTCTGTTTCCTCGGCGGGAAAGCAGACACCCCAACTTGTTGGTGTTCTGTATGATATTTTGTGTTGAAATTGTGTTATATTAAATAAAAGTCTGTATGTTACTTCTCTAGTTTTATGTGATATTTTTAGTGTGTGTAGATTACTGAATATGCTTGTCTAATCTGTAATGAAATAGTTGTATCCTCTTTTGATTCTATTTTTGAGTTGCACTAACTGTTTATATATAATTTATTCTCCTGTTGAAGAAAGTGTTCATTACCTTGTATATGTTTAATGCATTTTTGATAAAATCGGGGTAGATTCCCAAAGAATTGTGGCATATTGTTATTTAATTTAAACCACTTATTAAGTCTAGAGCCCCACGTAGTAGTGTGCTAGTGGGTACTCATTCGGATTTTTGACTATTTCACTTATGAATTTAATTCTTAGGGCTTTGATTTTTGTTTCGATAAGTTGTAAAGAAATCTCACCTCTCTTTTTATCTTGTATTAATGTTAGAGTTTTGATACTACTTAAGGTATTTTTTTAAATGAAGCGTCTGGTGAGCTTATAAATGTCCTAGATTGCCTTTGGTTGGCCGTTAAAGATGTTGGATACATATATTAATTTAGGGATGACAAAAGTATTTATTTTGATACTTCTTCCGAATATTGTTGTGCTTTAAATTGATATTTATCTAATCTATCCTGAATTTGTTTCGCTATTTTTTGCCACATTTCTCTGATTTCGTCTGAAGGGTTTGCTGAGTAATCTATGCCGTAAATTTTAAATTTATTTACCTGTATTAACTGAAAGGGGAAATCGATTTTAGACTTCCACTTACCTTTTGCTATAGTTTTTGATTTTAAGATATTTAATTTAGTGCCACTTTGTTTGGCAAAGGTAGTGAAAGTATTGAGAATGTTTTGTATAGATGTTTTTGGGGTGTTGGAAAAAATATTGTGTCATCTGCATGGGCTATTTTTGGTTTTTCTCCTGTTCCTGGTATATGAGTTCTTTTAATGGTTTTATCTTGCCTAATTTTCTCTAAGATTGGTTCTAATACTAATACGTATAGTAGTGAAGATAGAGTACAACCTTGTCTCACTGATCTAGTTAAATGCATGCTTTCTGTAAGTGCATTGTTATTTAGTAATTTACTATCTTGTAAAACGCACCGCCATCTTGGTCGCTATGTGACGTCAATCATCATTATATGACATGCGCAGACCAGATGTCCGTCGTCTACTTGATATAACAGATAGAAAGTGAGAACAAATGCAGACACATGAGAAGGAAAAAAATAACAATTACTTCAGCCGGAGATTAAGACGAGAAATATTGCATACCCTCAGAAAGAAATCTAAAATTTTAGAGAGAGATGCGCAGGCTTAGAACCAAACGAAAGAAAAGAAAATAATGTGCAGGCGGGAAAAAAACCTGCAAAAAGTAATAGACTTCTTCTTCTTCTTCTTCTGCGTACACAGTCAGACAGCAACCATTATTTTTTCGAAAAAAGCGGTGGTCGTCCTGAGACTCTCGCCACTACCATAGAGCTTGTCTTGCAGTTCCATTGGCAATGGCCACATCTGCTCTCTCTGATCCCCGTATGTCGGGCAGTTCTGCAGCAGATGTTCAGTAGTCATTTTACCAGTACCGCACGGGCATTCGTCGGTACACCCTATCTTCAATTTGTTGAATAGGTGGTACCTCAGTCTATTGTGGCCAGTGCGAAGTCTGAAGACAACGACCTGCTCTCTTCGGTTCAACTGGTAATAGGCATCGTTTTTGGTGTAACCAGTATGTTCGGTTTCCCATTTGGTAATGTACCTGGCTTTGATAAGCCGTTTTGACTCTTCGTACGTCATACTGGTATCTGTTTGTGGTAGCCTTGCACCTTCTTTTGCCAGTCTGTCTGCCTCCTCGTTGCCTTGGATGTTGCAGTGTGACGGGACCCACTGTACCACTACCCTTTTTGGTGCGGACAGCTGGCACAGTTTGCAGAGTGCTGCTCTTAAGTCATTAAGCTCAGTGTTTTTCTGGCTTTTTAGCGCTGTGACTACGGCGAGAGCATCTGTCAACAAGACTATGTGGCTCTCATTTTCACTGTGTGTTGCCATTTCTTCCACTGCCGCCCTCAGTGCCTCTGCCTCCGCTCTGAAATTGCTTGTGTACTTACCAGTAGCGAATGACAGTGTTATTTTTCTGCCATTTGGTAGGTTCAGGAATGCTCCTGCCCCTCCGTTCTGTGTAGTGTTTGTTACAGAACCGTCGGTGTATGCATGGGTCCAGTCCATGCTTGGGTAGCTTTTCGTTATGAAGCTTAAGGTAGTGTCTCTCCTTTCTTTTTCGGTCTGGCAGTTTTTGTTTGCAATACCTGGTATATTTTCTACCACCTCTGGAAATATATCCTGCCTCCAAGTAGGTTTTCGTACAGTAGTGATGGGTTTTGGTGTTGTTAGTGCGTTTATGGGATCTTCGTGCATCTTTGCTTTGGCTATTTCTGCAAAGTTTCTCCGCTTTAGTTTCCCAGTTCCCAAATTGTTTAGCCTCTGGTACATTGGATGGTCCGTCAGTCTTCGGAGTTTCTCTGACTGCAGCTGGGCTCTGCAGTCTCTTCTGTCGGTCATGGATTGCAGTTTTGTAATCTTTTCAAGTTCTACAATTGGCGTTGACTTCATTCCACCAGTTATGATTCTCATAGCTTGGTTTTGAAGTTTGTTAACTTTATCGAGGTTCGCCTTCGCTGCTGTTGTCCATGCCGCGATGCCATACTCGAGAACTGGTCTCACTCTTCCAGTGTACAGTTTCTTTAGTATGCCTTCGTCTGCTCCCCAGCTTGTGCCAGCAAGTTTCCTCATGATCGCCATTCTTTCTCTGGCTTTCATTCGGTTTCTCTCAATCTGACTTTTCCATGTCATGCGCCGATCAAATGTGACTCCCAGATAGGTTGGGTTGTCGTTTGGCTGCAGGATTTTGCCATTTAGGCTTAATTTGGTACTTTGGGGTTTTAATGAGAGCGAGAATATTGTGCACGTGGTTTTCTCCTCGTTTATTTTGACCAGCCATGAGTTCGCCCACTCTTCCAGCGATGTTAGGGCCGTTTGCATCCGATTTCTTGCTATGGTGAGATTCTTTTCAGAGGTCCACATAGCCAGATCGTCTGCAAACATTGAGCTATGGACTCTTCTTGGTATATTCTCTGTAATATCGTTTATATATACCAGGAAGAGTGTGGGTGACAGTACTCCCCCTTGGGGTACTCCCTGCTCGAGTGTCACCTTTTTGCTCATCTGCCCTTGTACTTGGACTCTGGCCGTTCTTTGTTTGAGGTAGTGGTTGATCCACTTGTACATCTTCCCACAAACATCACTTCTTCTTAGCTTGACTCTAAGTCCATCCTTCCAGACTTTGTCAAATGCCTTTTCCAGATCCACCCAAACAGCTACTGTGTGTTTCTGTGCCTGGTAGGCATCTTCTATCTCCTGGGCTATGAGGATGACCTGGTCCTCAGTGGATCTGTGCTGTCTAAAGCCGGCTTGCTGTGGAATTAGTATTCGTTTTTCTTCCAGATGCCACATCAGTCTGGTGTTTATCATCCGTTCCATCAGCTTGCCGACACAGCTCAGTAGGCTTATGGGCCTGTATCCATTCGGATCTGTTTTGTCCTTTCCTGTTTTTGGTACTGGTACCAGTATTGCATCTTTCCATGCCTGGGGTACAATACCCCTTTTCCAGCTTTGGTTCAGGACTGATAGTAGTTTTTCCTTCGCTGTTTGGCCCAGCCCCATCAGCATTTCGTTTGTTATCCCGTCTTTTCCGGGAGATTTCCTTCTCTTTAGTGTTCTCATAGCCTCTTCCATTTCGCGCATTGTTAGTTTGGCCATCATGTGCTCTTCAGGAGCCGTATTTATGTTTTCGTGCCCCTTTAGCTCTTCGCTAATGTCTGTATGCTTATCTGCAGGGACCTCGATGTGGTTTGCTCTGGCATAGTGATCGACAAAGGCGTTTGCGGCTTTCTTACCTGTGATCAAGTTCTCGCCTTGCTTGATAGTAATTTGTTTATTTGACGGGGTTTCGTCGTTCATGGCTCTGACTAGCTTCCATAGCTTGTTCCCTTCTTTGTCCAGGTTTAAACTTTCCGTTTTATTTTTCCAACTTTCTCTTGCTGTTTGCTTGAGAGTGTGTTTGTACTTCGCCGCGGCGGCTTTGAGGGCGATGTTTGCCTCCACGGATTTTTCTCGTTCTGCCATGTTCCTCGCATTAGTTACTGCATCTTCCACTTTCTGTAACTCATCATTCCAGTAGGGCTTATAGTTTTTCCTAGCTCCTCTTGGGATGGTTTCAGTGGCGGCTTGCATTATTGCCTTGCTTAGGCTCTCTACCATGGGCTTCATTTTGGTGTTTCGTGTGTTGATGGTTTCACACAGCCCATCTGTCAGGATTGCAAATCTGTCCCAGTCGGCTCGTTTGTAATTCCAACGTGGGAGCGGTTTTGTTTCCTGTGGGCCTACTTCCATGTCAATGGTTAGCCTGATCGGCCTGTGGTCGCTACCTGCCAGTTGGTTTAGCACCTGGCGGTCTATTTTATAGTGTATGTCCTGTGTGGAGAAGGCCAAATCTGGAGTCGAGGTGGTATGCCATGTTCTTGAATAGAAGCTAGGGCTATCCTCCGGCCTATTGATTAGGGAGAGATTTGCATCTATCTCCCAATCTTCCACTTCGTCACCTCTACTGTCTGTGTCAGAGTATCCCCATCTCTCCGAGTGGCTGTTGAAATCTCCAACTACTATGCAGTTGGAGTCTCTGACCTCCATACTCGAGAGCGATAGGTCTCTGTTTGGTGGTCCGTACAGATTGAAAATGCGGAGTTTCGTCTCTAGAGCCATTATGTCAACTCCTACAATTTCTGCTTGTCCGGTGTGATTGACAGGTACCGCGCTACTCGGTATGCTGTTTCTGGTCAGTATCAGGACCCCTCCTTTGTGACCTTCTCTATCTAGACGGAAGGTCTGGTATCCTCTGATTGAGAATTTATGGTTATTGTTGAGGTGCGTTTCCTGGATACATGCCACGTCAATCTTACCTTCATGCAGGTGGTGTGTTAGGGAAAGTTTTTTGTTAATGACTCCCTCCGCATTCCACTGTAGTATTCTGAGGGTCTTGAAGTTTTGGCCAATAGACGTTACCCCATAGCCATGTGCCTTGACTCCACGACACATGGGTGGGTGACCACCAGTAGTCAAGGGTGGGCCCCTTCGAGGCGTGAGGCCCGGCGCTATCGCTGCCTGGCGGGTCTCCTCAGGATGAGCGCCATACGTTTTTCGAATAGGTTGTGCTGCCATCATACTGTGATTTACGTTGCACTGTTTTGTTAGGCTTGCGGCCCCGTGCATCCGATTTCAACAGGCGTTTCTGTAGGGATGCCCTCCTTAGCCTTTGGCTGTCCCCAGCCTATCTGCAAGGCAGCAGTTGTTTACGATCAGAGTTTTCTCTCCTATGGAAGTTGTCTTTCCAGACTATCGAGTCTTCACTACTCGTGTCTATAGGGTGCAATGATGGTATGTGATATATGAGATGGGCTGGTTTACCCGGAAGAGAGGCAGTCCAGTGTGTCTGTATCCCAGGATCGTCACGTCCTGCCAGAAACGTAGCATTTGCATGTGAGTGGGGTATCTCTTTTTCCCTTTATTTTCTTGGCTTCTATGCAGGGATGGTACGCCTAGCATTCCCCGCCACCTGGGGTGTTGACACAGTGGGGCAGGTGTGCAATGTCCGCTGGTCTGCATCTCTTCTGCGTCCAGCATGATAGTTATGGCTGATAACGTACAGAGGTAGATATCGTAACCGGAGTGCATTTAGCCAGAGGACAAGCCTGGTAATGTCACAGAGATGTTGATCGCCTGGTGTGCGGACAACTCTCATGGTCAGTGGTTGAGTCTTGACAGTTCACAGTGTGGTGGCTGCTCTACTGTTTTCGACACCCCGACCAGGTTCTAAGTCTTTGGTTGGTGTTTTTCGCACCCCATCGCCGTATAGGGTGAGTATCAAGCAGTTTTCCGCCCGCTTTGATTTGCGGGCGGCAAGGACCTCTTACTGTGGCTCTACCTGGTAGGGCTGGGGCGCAAGCCCCAGGTCCCGAGCATGTAGGAGCCTCCCATTGCAGTGGTGCTGAGATTTTGGGCGGGATTGCGGCTTTCAAGGGTTCGGCCGTAATCCCCCACATGGTAGCCTCGCGCCCTTGGCTTATCAGCCTGGTACGTGAACCAAAGTGTCTGCGGCTCCTCTCGATTTGAGCTGGTTTTCCGTAGCAACGCCCTGTCATTTGTAGGGTAAAACTGACCTGTCTTCAGATCTATTTCCAGCACCCGTTCACTATTTGGTCAGACGAATTTATTGAGGGCTTTTGTTTGTCAATGACCAGGTATTTGAAATCTGCGGAGTTAAACACGATTTCCGTAGCGTTCTTTCATTTGAGCTGACTTGTCGTCCGTGAGTCTAATACCAGCGTACGTTCATTATTAGACCCAAACGGCAGCGCTCTCAATTTGTCAGTTGTTCTACAGCATTGGCGTGTTCAGTCAAATTAAGCCGCAGGTTCCACACCTGGTGGTGCCCTTTCGTCAATTCCCTTAGCGAGATAGTCAAGTTTCTTAAAGGGTAGCCCCAAAGATTTTCGAGGGTCTAATTCCAGCACATGTTCTCTATTAGACCCCACTAAGGTGTACTTTTTGATAGTCATTCTGCAGTATTGGCGTGGTAAGTTAACTTAGGTCTCAGGCTCCACTCCTGATAGTGCTCTTCCGTCAATTCCTTTATCAAACACTGGATGCAGACAAAACCGAGCCACAGGGGACATAACCCCAGATTCTGGGGGTCTAAGTCCAGCACCAGTTCCATGTTAGACTCCAGAAGAGTGGTCTCGGCATGTCAATCATTTCAGTGTTGGCCGTGTTGAGTCAAATTAAGCCACAGGCTCCACTCCTGGTGGTGCCCTTCCGTCAATTCCTTTAAGTTTCAGCTTTGCAACCATACTTCCCCCGGAACCCAAACACTTTGGTTTCCCGGAAGCTGCCCGCAGAGTCATCGAAGCAACTCCTGCGGATCGCTAGTCGGCATCGTTTATGGTCAGAACTACGACGGTATCTGATCGTCTTCGCGCCTCTGACTTTCGTTCTTGATTAATGAAAACATTCTTGACAAATGCTTTCGCAGTAGCTCGTCTTGCGGCGATCCAAGAATTTCACCTCTAACGCCGCAATACGAATGCCCCCGTTTGTCCCTGTTAATCATTACCTCCAGTTCCGAAAACCAACAAAATAGAACCGAGGTCCTATTCCATTATTTCATGCACCATTATTCAGGCAGCCGAGGCCTGCTTTGAACACTCTAATTTTTTCAAAGTAAACGCGCCGGCCACCCAGGACGCTCAGCGAAGAGCACCCGTGGGAGAGAGCCGGCAGACGGTAGGGCAGGAGACAACGGGCAGTGAACCGGCGCGAGCCGGACCGCCCGCCTGCGCCTGAGATCCAACTACGAGCTTTTAACTGCAACAACTTTAATATACGCTATTGGAGCTGGAATTACCGCGGCTGCTGGCACCAGACTTGCCCTCCAATAGATCCTCGTTAAAGGGTTTAAAGTGTACTCATTCCAATTACGGGGCCTCGAAAGAGTCCCGTATTGTTATTTTTCGTCACTACCTCCCCGTGCCGGGAGTGGGTAAGTTGCGCGCCTGCTGCCTTCCTTGGATGTGGTAGCCGTTTCTCATGCTCCCTCTCCGGAATCGAACCCTGATTCCCCGTTACCCGTTACAAACATGGTAGGCATGTCACGTACCATCGACATTTGATAGGGCAGACATTTGAAAGATGCGTCGCCGGCACATGAGGCCATGCGATCAGCACAAAGTTATCCAGAGTCACCAGTGGGGACGCCGCAACCCCGCGAGGGGAAACGACGATTGGTTTTGAACTAATAAAAGCGCTCTTTCCGCGAGGGTCGGAGCTTGGTAAGCATGTATTAGCTCTAGAATTGCCACAGTTATCCAAGTAGGATCGTGTCATCTAAGGAACCTCGACTGATTTAATGAGCCATTCGCGGTTTCACCGTGAGACAGTGTGAACTTAGACATGCATGGCTTAATCTTTGAGACAAGCATATGACTACTGGCAGGATCAACCAGATATCTGTCGGAGACGTACGTACTGCGCACACCGGTCGGCGGAGGAAGGGTGTGTAAAAAGCCTCACTGGGACGGCCGCAGGGACCGACTGACGGGACGGACGGACGGTTGTTCCACCCGTCCCTCACTCCGTCGACCTAGGACCGCCTGACAGGGGCCTCCCACACGCACCAGACGACCGACCGACCGACCGGGCTCGCTCGAGGAGGGATGGCAGCGCTCTGTGCAGAACGGATCCCAACGACCTCGGCGACGAATTTCACTGGGACTAGAGACACAATTTGGCCTGCCGGCCCTTCTTCTCCGTAGGGAGAACGCAGGGCCTCGAGGCAACGATTCCTGCTTTCCATTTGCCGGTCACAAGCTCTTTGCGAGAGTCGGACCACCAGCGAGACGTACTGTCGAGCTCTGCTATAAGCCTTAGATAAATCACCACGGACGGACCACGTTTCCTGATACGGACCAGACTAGCGCACCTCGGTGGAGGAGCCACTACCACAAACCGCACCCAATTCGCACTACGGGGAAAGGCAGGCGAGCGTTTTCCGCAAGCCCGCGCTATCGCTCCGCCTGGCGGGACTGAGATCGCTTTACGAACACTGGTTGAAATTGAGTCGCCGCAGCGAGACAACTACCCCAGATACTACTCCCACAAACACAAACTGATGCAATTAATGTTAATGGGCAGGTACCGCCCATTTCCTCAACGGGTGAGTCTAGAGTTTGTCCGGGCAGTTTACTAGCTTTAAGGATATTTCCTTTTTGGGCTGGGTCATTTGAAATCCTCCACTACATCTATCAACTCACCTGAGTGGTATTCGGGTTGACAACAATAAGACCATTGTTACCTGCTGGGCAAGTCGTTAAAGGTGACTAAAGAGGATTGTCCTTGTAACTAGCAGGCTCTTCACATTGTGAAACCAGTGCTATTTAACCGTCACTGAAAATGCTCGGACACGCATCTTGTAGAGGTGGCTCTGAACTTCATCAGTAGTGAAATCAAGCATCGTATCTTTATACTCTTTTCCTTTACTATCTTTCTTATTCTCTCTCTCTCTCTCTCTATATATATATATAAAAATAAATATATATATATATATATATATATATATATATATATATCGCTGTTTATGTGTGTGTGTGTGCGTGCGCATGTGTGTTGGTGTGTGTCTGCGTGCGTGTGTGGGTGGGTGTGTGTGTGCGTGCGTGTGTGGGTGTGTGTGTGTGTGTGCACGCGTATGGGTGTGTGCACGCGCAAGTGTGGGTGTGTGTTTTCTCTCGCCGACATTGGTTACCACTTCCATTCCACCACTATCTTCCATCGCTGCATAACAATGCAATTGATGATGATACATGCTAGAGTGCCTCTTACGTCTCTTTCTTGTCTGTTGTTTGGTGTGTATGTGCTTACAATGTGCGTATTTATCTGTTTGGTGTGTATGTGCTTACAATGTGCTTATTTATCTGTTTGGTGTGTATGTGCTTACAATGTGCTTATTTATCTGTTTGGTGTGTATGTGCTTACAATGTGCTTATTTATCTGTTTGGTTTGTATGTACTTACAATGTGCTTATTTATCTGATTGGTGTGTATGTACTTACAATGTGCTTATTTATCTGTTTGGTGTGTATGTGCTCACAATGTGCATATTTATCTGTTTGGTGTGTATGTGCTTACAATGTGCTTATTTATCTGTTTGGTGTGTATGTGCTTACAATGTGCTTATTTATCTGTTTGGTTTGTATGTACTTACAATGTGCTTATTTATCTGTTTTGTGTGTATGTGCTCACAATGTGCATATTTATCTGTTTGGTGTGTATGTGCTTACAATGTGCTTATTTATCTGATTGGTGTGTATGTACTTACAATGTATTTATTTATCTGTTTGGCGTGTATGTGCTTACAATGTGCATATTCATCTGTTTGGTGTGTATGTGCTCACAATGTGCATATTTATCTGTTTGGTGTGTATGTGCTTACAATGTGCTTATTTATCTGATTGGTGTGTATGTACTTACAATGTACTTATTTATCTGTTTGGCGTGTATGTGCTTACAATGTGCTTATTTATCTGTTTGGTGTGTATGTGCTTACAATGTGCTTATTTATCTGTTTGGTGTGTATGTACTTACAATGCTTATTTATCTGTTGCATTGCTGTCGGTACCTTGTTTGTCGCGTCCCTGAACTAAAGATGGCGGGCGACAAGCTGGTGGATTGGGTCAGATCTGCTACCATGACTTTTGTGTCCCTGCCACTTTGACCTGTAGCAGTTGTGGGCACAGATCTTCTCCTGCCGGTCTGTCAATGATTGACTGTGTCTCTCCGTTGTTCCACCAGCACTCGACAGGCCATCATTGTTTCTGTTTCCTCGGCGGGAAAGCAGACACCCCAACTTGTTGGTGTTCTGTATGATATTTTGTGTTGAAATTGTGTTATATTAAATAAAAGTCTGTATGTTACTTCTCTAGTTTTATGTGATATTTTTAGTGTGTGTAGATTACTGAATATGCTTGTCTAATCTGTAATGAAATAGTTGTATCCTCTTTTGATTCTATTTTTGAGTTGCACTAACTGTTTATATATAATTTATTCTCCTGTTGAAGAAAGTGTTCATTACCTTGTATATGTTTAATGCATTTTTGATAAAATCGGGGTAGATTCCCAAAGAATTGTGGCATATTGTTATTTAATTTAAACCACTTATTAAGTCTAGAGCCCCACGTAGTAGTGTGCTAGTGGGTACTCATTCGGATTTTTGACTATTTCACTTATGAATTTAATTCTTAGGGCTTTGATTTTTGTTTCGATAAGTTGTAAAGAAATCTCACCTCTCTTTTTATCTTGTATTAATGTTAGAGTTTTGATACTACTTAAGGTATTTTTTTAAATGAAGCGTCTGGTGAGCTTATAAATGTCCTAGATTGCCTTTGGTTGGCCGTTAAAGATGTTGGATACATATATTAATTTAGGGATGACAAAAGTATTTATTTTGATACTTCTTCCGAATATTGTTGTGCTTTAAATTGATATTTATCTAATCTATCCTGAATTTGTTTCGCTATTTTTTGCCACATTTCTCTGATTTCGTCTGAAGGGTTTGCTGAGTAATCTATGCCGTAAATTTTAAATTTATTTACCTGTATTAACTGAAAGGGGAAATCGATTTTAGACTTCCACTTACCTATTGCTATAGTTTTTGATTTTAAGATATTTAATTTAGTGCCACTTTGTTTGGCAAAGGTAGTGAAAGTATTGAGAATGTTTTGTATAGATGTTTTTGGGGTGTTGGAAAAAATATTGTGTCATCTGCATGGGCTATTTTTGGTTTTTCTCCTGTTCCTGGTATATGAGTTCTTTTAATGGTTTTATCTTGCCTAATTTTCTCTAAGATTGGTTCTAATACTAATACGTATAGTAGTGAAGATAGAGTACAACCTTGTCTCACTGATCTAGTTAAATGCATGCTTTCTGTAAGTGCATTGTTATTTAGTAATTTACTATCTTGTAAAACGCACCGCCATCTTGGTCGCTATGTGACGTCAATCATCATTATATGACATGCGCAGACCAGATGTCCGTCGTCTACTTGATATAACAGATAGAAAGTGAGAACAAATGCAGACACATGAGAAGGAAAAAAATAACAATTACTTCAGCCGGAGATTAAGACGAGAAATATTGCATACCCTCAGAAAGAAATCTAAAATTTTAGAGAGAGATGCGCAGGCTTAGAAGCAAACGAAAGAAAAGAAAATAATGTGCAGGCGGGAAAAAAACCTGCAAAAAGTAATAGACGAGACATTTGATTGGGATTTCAAATCTCTAATTCAATTAATTGAATTCAGAAATGTACTGCTACATAATATGACAGAACGGCCAGATGTTTCGGACCGAGTCAGCTTCGACGACCAGTTTGGGGACCTTTGATATAAAGTACACCAACAGGCACGCATATATTGTTCGTCATTGTCCACAAGCGAGACACAGTCTTGATTACCATTCATCAGTCAATGATCACTTAGCTTGTCTTTCACTTGTTCCTCTCCTAACTTGTCAACCCACGATGGAATCAGTCAGACATGTTAAGTGCTCTCTATCGATGAAGAAAAGAAATGTGAATGCTGTATCAAACACGAAGACTCGTCGATGCCAGCGTATTTCCAATAATCGGAGCACGCCCCTGTTCCACCAGGTAAAGATATTTATTACATGACGCGTAGAGTTCATACTTCCCCTGGTCGATCTCAGTTCCAGCAAATTTCATGTTTCCATGATACCCCCATCACGGGCCACTGGGTGCAGCCTCTTAATGAAAGCCACACAATTGATATGGAGCGGTCGTTAGGTGACGCGCTTGGCAACCAGAGTGAGGCGGTTCACGCTGATCAATTGATGCCTCGTTATGTGCACCACCAGCGTGTGTTTGTTAGGGCAAAATTGTTTTATAATAAAAGCAGCCTCCACATAGGTGTTATAATGCCAGGGCATCCCCATAGCAGACAATGAAGTGTTAGAGACATGGCAGTACTTTTACAAGTCAGTCTATTCTTGAATCGCAAGGGCACTAGGCAGTCGCAGACCGAAACACACAAGGAGAAGATGTATTGAGACAAATACACAAGTAGAATATATATTGAGACAAATACACAAAAATCAGGGAAGACATGGGACAGATCTGGAAGGCACCAGTCAAGACAAAAGGTCTTGCGTGTATTTGTTGGAGACTAGAAGCTTGACTACGTCAAACAAACTGCTACAGAAACGACCATTATAACAATGGCACCTTAACTTAACTGAACTTCTTTATATTGGTTTAGAAGTCTGTGCATAGTCTGTTAACAACCAGTTCCTTTCATATTCACTTGATTTTAAAATATATATATGCGCATCCAATCTATTCTTGAAGACATTAAATCATCCTACGTCAACTATTTCCTGTGGCAATGTATTCCAAGCGTTCACCTTTCTCTAACTAAGCAAATATGTCCTGTTATCTAATCTTAACTTTTCTATAATTAATGTGGGGCTATGCCCTCTTGTTCTTGTAGACGGCTGTATTTTGAAAATCTTGTTACAATCTAATTAATCCTTTCCTGTGATAATCTTATAAACCTGTATTTAGTCACTTCGAATTCTTCTTTTTTTCTTAAAAACACTGTAGACCGGTTTTCTTTCCTCATAACTGTAATTCTGGAATCACACTATCAGCTTTTTCGCTTTTAATTGTATCCTTTGTTTATATCCCCTCTACGATAAAGACTCCACACCTGTATACAGTCACCTAATGTGGCGTCATGCCCGCCGAACACGTACCTTGTACAAACTGAGCTTAAACTACAAAGAACTGTGTATCGTCTATTATCACTCTTCTCCGCTCTGATTGATTTCTCTCCAGCAAAGCGTTCTCATCTTTCCATCTCACTTACTGTATTGACTATCCATTGTTCTGCTTTTCCGCTCTCATGGTCATGTATATTCAGTCTAGTGCTATTTATAAATTCTGTCATGTCTTGTTGGTGTCAGCGCAATGGTGTTAACATTATTCCGAATCGTATATTTTCTATCTGTCTGTTTTTCAGCTCTTTTCTGTATGCTGTCACTTTTAATGGTTTCTGTATCTAGATAAACAATTGTAAGCTGGGATTCAGTGATGACGTCACACACATTCACCCACACACATAGAGACTCTACCAAATCGCATACATATTCACCCGCGCACCGACCCCCCACACACACAGAGTCCTGTCAAATCTCACATATATTCACCCACGCACCGACCCCCCACACACACAGAGTCCTGTCAAATCTCACACATATTCACCCCCCCCCCCCCACCCCCCACCACACACACACATACTCTAGCTAATCTAACATATATTCCCTCACATTGCCCTAGGCACCCACACACATATACCCACACATACCCACAAACATATACTGTTTAATCTTCCACAAATCGATAGCTATATTGAATGCAAGGTTACATATACATCAGCGCTTCCGTGGCCTCCATTCTCCTGTCTGTCCAGATGTGCCGAATGTGGGTCAAGCCACAAAGCCAGATCTTAGCGAGGTTTGACCCTAGCAACCGTAGATCTCAAGCGGCCTCCATTGAGCTGGTTATTATGTCCGGCTTCTAGACGCCTGCAGTTGTCAGCATCATCATCATGTGAATGGACTCACTGAGTTGCAACCTCCTCGAACGTTGCTGTGCTCATCCGCAAGTACAATACCGATTGGCTTACGCGACCAAATCTCCCACAAACCAGCGTCCCCTGATGTCTCAAGAAGTTGCCTTGTTCGAATGATTGTGTACGCTTTCGGGTTCTTGCGTCTGAATTCACCCCAAACAAAATATATATTTGTAGCGCCGAATTTGAGGTAGTGACGTCACAGAAGTCCACTATTTCACTGTTGAACGTGTCAAACATCCTTCGAGAATAGACGAGAATTTCTTCTACTGCTTGTTACGGCCGTTTTAGCAATGCATTTCTTGAATATGTCAGCGTTGGTCCATGATAAGGAGAGAGCATCCAGTGTCTACAGTAGCATGGCATTAACCATGCTGTCAGACTATATAATACAACAATGTTATCTGACCCTACTCATAACTCTAATCCTAACACTAACACTAGCCCTCAACCTAACCAAAACCCTAACCTAATCATAGGCCGTTGGAATCACCGTCACATTCTTAGGCCAGCTAAGACATTCGTCACATGAAACGTCACATTCTTAGGCCAGCTAAGTTACATAACTCATCATAACTCATATTGTGTCAATATTTACAATCAATCCATCATCCACACAGAAAAATCAAATAAATTCACGGTTCAAAACTGTTGAGAGTGATCCTTTTACACAATTCTGCCCTGAAACAAACTACGTATCCGTTTTTTTTTCTTTATTTACGGTATACAAGAACCAGCGCTCCTAATGAAACCAGTCTTTTGAAATGATTACCCCTTGATAATCGTGAGTATTTTTAGAAATAACATTTACCACGTGTTTTATTAAAATCTTTCCAGCTTCAATCCAAAGACCACTGGTTTTGAACAGTTCTGTCAGTCTTCGGTGCGTTCAATTTGTCGTTACAAATTGTGCTGCAAGCTCAAAGGCGTAGTAGAACTAATTGGTGTTTAACGTTCACGACTACAATTAGTCTGAAAGCCAAGTTCGTTACACTCCATACAATTGCATTTAAGATATATAACTATTGTAGAATGCTAAGCGCTGTAAACTGTATCGGAGTATCTCAAACCCTGCAGTAGGACTATTCACGCTTTTGTTAAAGTAAACGGTCATAAAGTAAATGGAAGATAGTTTTGACAGGGATGTGATTAGAAAAGAGATTTGTAGAATGGTTGATTAAAAAAATAGTGACACTAAGGAAACTGAAGTCTCGTTTGGGAATACACAATGACATTGGTGTATTGAAATCTACACCGTGTGGGAATACACAATGACATTGGTGTATTGAAATCTACACCGTGTGGGAATACACAATGACATTGATGTATTGAAATCTTCACCCTTGTGGGAATACACAATGACATTGTTGTATTGAAATCTACACCGTGTGGGAATACACAATGACATTGTTGTATTGAAATCTACACCGTGTGGGAATACACAATGACGTTGTTGTATTGAAATCTACACCGTGTGGGAATACACAATGACATTGGTGTATTGAAATCTACAGCGTGTGGGAATACACAATGACATTGTTGTATTGAAATCTACACCGTGTGGGAATACACAATGACATTGTTGTATTGAAATCTGCACCGTGTGGGAATACACAATGACATTGTTGTATTGAAATCTAGACCGTGTGGGAATACACAATGACATTGTTGTATTGAAATCTAGACCGTGTGGGAATACACAATGACATTGTTGTATTGAAATCTACACCGTGTGGGAATACACAATGACATTGTTGTATTGAAATCTAGACCGTGGAGGGACAAAGGCTTTTAGAAAGTCTGCTAGCAGAAGTAACGTCATCCAGGAGAAGCCGCGTGTAGTATCCATGAGAAGCCACGTCTAGTATCCATGAGAAGCCGCGTCTAGTATCCATGAGAAGCCGCGTCTAGTATCCATGAGAAGCCGCGTCTAGTATCCATGAGAAGCCGCGTCTAGTATCCATGAGAAGCCGCGTCTAGTATCCATGAGAGCCAAGTATTTACGTGAAGTACACGATATGCCTAAACAATGTTATGATATTGTGTATGTGGATGAAACTTGGATAAATCCTCACCACACAAGTGAAAAGTGATGACAGTCAGCGGATGAAACGATTAAAAGATTAGTACCAAGTGGTAAATGACAGCGCTTGATAATAGGACATAAAGGTAGCAGACGTAATGGGCTGGTGAAGAAAGTAGAAATTGTATTTCCTTCAAATTGTACGGACAATCGGGATTATCATACCGAGATGAATGGTAATATATTTAGAGAGTGGATTGAACGAAATTGGCCTTTCGTCCTGATAATGGACAATGCATCGGACCATAACGCAGTGACACAGGAAGACATAATCCCGACATCATCCAGTACGAAATATGCAATAAAGATGTGGCTCACAAAAGTATACATTCCATATAACGAAACATATCTAAAACTTGAATTGCTTTCCCTTGTCAAGCAAACACGACAAAAAAAGATATTTCACATAGACAAGTTTATCTAAGTGCATGATCATATATGTTTTGAGGCTGCCACCTTACCATTCACACTTCACCCAACTGAAATTGTTTGGTTTAAAGTTAAAGGACAAGTAGCAGCTGAAAATAAAACTTTCAAACTATACGATTGCGATAGGAAAGAAATAATATAAGCAGCTCTCTCAAACTATGCGATAGGGAAGAAATAATATAAGCAGCTCTCTCAAACTATGCGATAGGAAAGAAATAATATAAGCAGCTCTCTCAAACTATGCGATAGGGAAGAAATAATATAAGCAGCTCTCTCAAACTATACGATAGGAAAGAAATAATATAAGCAGCTCTCTCAAACTATGCGATAGGGAAGAAATAATATAAGCAGCTCTCTCAAACTATGCGATAGGGAAGAAATAATATAAGCAGCTCTCTCAAACTATGCGATAGGGAAGAAATAATATAAGCAGCTCTCTCAAACTATGCGATAGGAAAGAAATAATATAAGCAGCTCTCTCAAACTATGCGATAGGGAAGAAATAATATAAGCAGCTCTCTCAAACTATACGATAGGAAAGAAATAATATAAGCAGCTCTCTCAAACTATGCGATAGGGAAGAAATAATATAAGCAGCTCTCTCAAACTATGCGATAGGAAAGAAATAATATAAGCAGCTCTCTCAAACTATGCGATAGGAAAGAAATAATATAAGCAGCTCTCTCAAACTATGCGATAGGGAAGAAATAATATAAGCAGCTCTCTCAAACTATGCGATAGGGAAGAAATACTATAAGCAGCTCTCTCAAACTATGCGATAGGGAAGAAATAATATAAGCAGCTCTCTCAAACTATGCGATAGGGAAGAAATAATATAAGCAGCTCTCTCAAACTATGCGATAAGAAAGAAATAATATAAGCAGCTCTCTCAAACTATGCGATAGGAAAGAAATAATATAAGCAGCTCTCTCAAACTATGCGATAGGGAAGAAATAATATAAGCAGCTCTCTCAAACTATGCGATATGGAAGAAATACTATAAGCAGCTCTCTCAAACTATGCGATAGGGAAGAAATAATATAAGCAGCTCTCTCAAACTATGCGATAGGAAAGAAATAATATAAGCAGCTCTCTCAAACTATGCGAAAGGGAAGAAATAATATAAGCAGCTCTCTCAAACTATGCGATAGGAAAGGAATAATATAAGCAGCTCTCTCAAACTATGCGATAGGGAAGAAATAATATAAGCAGCTCTCAAACTATGCTATAGGGAAGAAATAATATAAGCAGCTCTCTCAAACTATACGATAGGAAAGAAATAATATAAGCAGCTCTCTCAAACTATACGATAGGGAAGAAATAAAATAAGCAGCTCTCTCAAACTATACGATAGGGAAGAAATAATATAAGCAGCTCTCTCAAACTATGCGATATGGAAGAAATAATATAAGCAGCTCTCTCAAACTATGCGATAGGAAAGAAATAATATAAGCAGCTCTCTCAAACTATGCGATAGGGAAGAAATAATATAAGCAGCTCTCTCAAACTATGCGATAGGAAAGAAATAATATAAGCAGCTCTCTCAAACTATACGATAGGGAAGAAATAATAGAAGCAGCTCTCTCAAACTATACGATAGGAAAGAAATAATATAAGCAGCTCTCTCAAACTATGCGATAGGGAAGAAATAATATAAGCAGCTCTCTCAAACTATGCGATAGGACAGAAATAATATAAGCAGCTCTCTCAAACTATGCGATAGGGAAGAAATAATATAAGCAGCTCTCTCAAACTGTACGATAGGGAAGAAATAATATAAGCAGCTCTCTCAAACTATACGATAGGAAAGAAATAATATAAGCAGCTCTCTCAAACTATACGATAGGGAAGAAATAATATAAGCAGATCTCTCAAACTATACGATAGGGAAGAAATAATATAAGCAGCTCTCTCAAACTATACGATAGGGAAGAAATAATATAAGCAGCTCTCTCAAACTATACGATAGGAAAGAAATAATATAAGCAGCTCTCTCAAACTATACGATAGGGAAGAAATAATATAAGCAGCTCTCTCAAACTATGCGATAGGGAAGAAATAATATAAGCAGCTCTCTCAAACTATGCGACAGGGAAGAAATAATATAAGCAGCTCTCTCAAACTATGCGATAGGGAAGAAATAATATAAGCAGCTCTCTCAAACTATGCGATAGGAAAGAAATAATATAAGCAGATCTCTCAAACTATGCGATAGGGTAGAAATAATATAAGCAGCTCTCTCAAACTATGCGATAGGAAAGAAATAATATAAGCAGCTCTCTCAAACTATGCGATAGGGAAGAAATAATATAAGCAGCTCTCTCAAACTGTACGATAGGGAAGAAATAATATAAGCAGCTCTCTCAAACTATACGATAGGAAAGAAATAATATCAGCAGCTCTCTCAAACTATACGATAGGGAAGAAATAATATAAGCAGCTCTCTCAAACTATACGATAGGGAAGAAATAATATAAGCAGATCTCTCAAACTATACGATAGGGAAGAAATAATATAAGCAGCTTTCTCAAACTATACGATAGGGAAGAAATAATATAAGCAGCTCTCTCAAACTATACGATAGGAAAGAAATAATATAAGCAGCTCTCTCAAACTATACGATATGGAAGAAATAATATAAGCAGCTCTCTCAAACTATGCGATAGGGAAGAAATAATATAAGCAGCTCTCTCAAACTATGCGATAGGGAAGAAATAATATAAGCAGCTCTCTCAAACTATGCGATAGGGAAGAAATAATATAAGCAGCTCTCTCAAACTATACGATAGGGAAGAAATAATATAAGCAGCTCTCTCAAACTATGCGATAGGAAAGAAATAATATAAGCAGCTCTCTCAAACTATGCGATAGGAAAGAAATAATATAAGCAGCTCTCTCAAACTATGCGATAGGGAAGAAATAATATAAGAAGCTCTCTATAATGTAGACAAAGATTATTGGGCTAAATGTGAGGACCCAATCTTAAAAAGAGGCAGAAGGATATTGGAAAAAAGATGGACTGACATTCGTTCAAACGAGAGCAGTCATCAATTTGTTGGAATCGTCCGACTTTGATTAAGTGAGAAATTAACGTACATATTTGTTTTTCGAGAAATAGATGTTTCCATCACCTTGGAAAAACGTTCCTTTTTGTTCTGTGTATCATATGCTTATACATCTTCACACATTCTCTCCATGAAATGCGCAGTTACTTCTTACAGTTTCTAAAACACATGAACTACATTACAATTGACATTATGTGGTACCTAATGTAGAAAATCTCATTCGAATTGGAGAGGCGTCTATACCTAAAGAAAGACAATTTAAAAAAAAAATAAGGTAAATTATTTTCTGCAAGGACAAAATAAATCGTTTGCTAACAAAGATTAATGTAACTAGCCACTTTAAGAAAATGGCACCTCCTGACAAAATGTAAATTATAAGGTTATAGGGACATGGAAAAGAAAAGACCACGTGCAAAGAATTCACGTTCACATGTGTAAGGGTTATTGAGATATTAGACAGCAATTGACGGCAACCATTGTGAAGCGGAAAATAGTTGAAACATGAAAGTTCCGTCATTTAGTCACCGGTGGAATGTGACGTTTTAAAGGGGTTTCTCTGTGACTCGGAAGTCCTGTATCTACAGTAGGCTGTAACTTAATCTGAAATGGAATGTCCCGCTAAATACGATGGTGACTCATGGAACTCCGTGGTGGATTAAGCCGCGAGTACCCGCTGTCGTATTAGCCCGGCCCGAAATCAAGTGACAATAATTGAAGTCTCCTTGATGAGTTGCCTTCTTAGGTTTTCGAGCCCGATCTACCTAGATAATATGACTCGCATAGTAAAACCCATATATATTCTAAACATGCACGCTATAAACATAAAAACATTGAAAAAATTGTAAAACAGCTGGAAAGAATATACAGAAGCCACAGTGAATAGTATTCCAAGTGCAGGATAAACGACAGAACTGTTTGACCGAAAACCCGCAGAAGACAGTGAAAGTAATCCAGACAGAATGGGATATAATGGGCCCAAACCAAAGGCACAATTTCACATTATAGGCATATTGGTAATTGAATAACTAGACCATCATTACTTGTATTCTTGTTGCGCCACCTTGGCCATCAAATGTCACACGATAAAAGAATTACACGTGTATCTCAAACAATGCAAACAGCATTACAGTACATAACCGACAAATCTCTAGGTTCATATTAAGTGTCATAGGAAACTGTAAGTACCAAATAATGTTCTAGATTTTCATTAGCTGGTGTCAGAGTGTGAAGCTGAAAGCCACTCACAAAGTGACAGGCGGACTATGTTTAATCTTGCTTGCCTAAGACGTACGGGAGGCAAAGGTTAGTTTTCCAGGGAAAATATGTAATGATGTGAACACAGGGTTTCGTCAAATCTACTGACAACTGAATAACTGAATTAACAGCCAAAGGTCGCGTGCATGTCACTTGGGCCACGCAATCTGGGGGCGTGGCCTAAAACAACAGTACACAAAGACAGCTATAAGGACCACTGGTAAACGTTCAAGTAGCTTCAGAACAGAAGCAGAGGCCTTGAAAGCTGCAACAGCAGTTTTAATAACATATTAGAACACAGAGAGACAGGGGGTACTCTTCGCAGACTCCCTGTCAGTGGTTGGTGCACTGGGGAGTCAGACAAATACAGACCTAGAGGAACTAAGAGGGAAACTCTATAAACTATATAACCAGTCCAAGAGAGTTGTGATACAGTGAGTGATATATCATTGCATCTTCCTTGGTCACGAAGAGGCTGACAGACTGTCAAGGGAAGGCGGAAAGCTACCTCATCCTGAGATAGGTGTAACTTCTGTAGAGGTCACAAGGTTTACCAGATGTGGATACAGGAACAAATGACGCGTATTACCAACTCAACACAGGTGATCAGGTAGTAATCTTTAGACTCCACACAGGCCACAACAGGCTAAGATACGATCTGTTTAACAAACTGAGAATAACAGATACAAGTCAATGAGTCTTACGT
Source organism: Ariolimax columbianus (assembly GCA_036924085.1). Lineage (NCBI taxonomy): Eukaryota > Metazoa > Mollusca > Gastropoda > Stylommatophora > Arionidae > Ariolimax > Ariolimax columbianus. Next base: position 88,968,730 of record JAVGWX010000010.1, on the reverse strand, counting down.
CACTGACAAAATGGCTGCTGAGCATCTGCTAGAAAGGTTCTCAACATACGGGGACCAGAGAAAGCGCGTGGGGCAATCACCGGTACCATTCCTGGACAAGCTCTTTGAATATACCCATAGCCTAAGGCTAACCACTGCTACCTTTATATTTAAATCAGGTTCATGTCCTAAAGTGTGGGAAGAAGATGACGAAGAAGAGAAGAACCCTGCACAAGAAGACCTGCCAGCCTGCTATGGAAACTCCACACGTCTAACCTGCACATATGCACGGAGACCAGTGGACGTGAGACCAGTTTGTTTCACCTGACCCTTACGTTAGTTTTCGCTTTCAATGTCAATAGAAAGGAATCTGACATAGAAACAATGAGAGATGACCCACTCGACATTCATTAGTTACAGCCAAGATGACTCCAGTCATACACGATATTTATTTCTATTCATTAGTCAAACCTATCTGAAATGTGTCTAAATCATCAACAGAAAGAGGCAGTATCATACGTGCCAGATTATGTATGTGTGCCGGGGCGGATTCATTGTACCGAGGGGCTCTAACCGTAGTCAATTAACTGTGCGTCAACTTTTCCTCATATTCACAACCAAAGTTTAAAGTGTCTAGCTGCTACCAAAACATAGAGCGCTACGTTGGGGGGTTCGGGCTCTAAGGCCCTCAACTCAGGCCCTCAACTTAGGCCCAGGATGTTTAGATGAATCTGCCAGCTAACATTTATGGCCATATCAAGTTATCATTTTGTAAACATTTAAAGTAGTTTAGTTTTTTATATTGTTCCTCTTTTCTCTTAATGGCACAATCATGAACTTGTTCTGCTGAATCCAGTTGTGTGTCTGTCCGAGTACATAGGGCTAGTGTCTGTCCGAGTACATAGGGCTAGTGTCTGTCCAAGTACATGGAACTAGTGTCTGTCCGAGTACATAGGGCTAGTGTATGTCCGAGCACATGGGGCTAGTGTCTGTCCGAGTACATGGGGCTAGTGTCTGTCCGAGTACATGGGGCTTGTGTCTGTCCGAGTACATGGGGCTAGTGTCTGACCGAGTACATGGAACTAGTGTCTGTCCGAGTACATGGGGCTAGTGTATGTCCGAGCACATGGGGCTAGTGTCTGCCCGAGTACATGGGGCTAGTGTCTGTCCGAGTACATGGGGCTTGTGTCTGTCCGAGTACATGGTGCGAGTGTCTGTCCGAGTACATGGGACTAGTGTCTGTCCGAGCACATGGGGCTAGTGTATGTCCGAGTACATGGGGCTAGTGTCTGTCCGAGCACATGGGGCTAGTATATGTCCGAGTACATGGGGCTAGTGTCTGTCCGAGTACATGGGGCTAGTGTATGTCCGAGCACATGGGGCTTGTGTATGTCCGAGTACATGGGGCTAGTGTATGTCCGAGCACATGGGGCTTGTGTATGTCCGAGTACATGGGGCGAGTGTCTGTCCGAGTACATGGGGCTTGTGTCTGTCCGAGCACATGGGGCTAGTGTATGTCCGAGCACATGGGGCTAGTGTCTGTCCGAGTACATGGGGCTTGTGTATGTCCGAGTACATGGGGCTAGTGTATGTCTAAGTACATGGGGCTTGTGTATGTCCGAGTACATGGGGCGAGTGCCTGTGCGAGCATGTTGTGCTAGCCATTTCATATAGCGACTTGTTACAGCTACCGCCGCTGCAATGGGCATTTTGGTGTAGATCTCCTATACGTGGGCCAGCTGTAGGACAGCCCTATGTTGTGTGGGATGCCTCATGTACGTGGGCCAGCTGTAGGACAGCCCTATGTTGTGTGGGATGCCTCATGTACGTGGGCCAGCTGTAGGACAGCCCTATGTTGTATGGGATGCCTCATGTACGCGGGCCAGTTGTATGGACAGCACGTGGGCCAGTGATAGTGACGGGCATGTGTTGTGTGGCATGCTTCATGTACGTGGGCCGGTTGTAGGGGCGACCCTATGCTCCAAAGGAAGCCAGAAAAGAGCAGGAAGAATCAATATGGCTGTCTTATAAAGGTGGCCGTTCCTAGACAGTAAATGACACATTTGACGGTAATCCTGTAGAAGGAAGACCAAGTCTTGTTAAGAACTTTTCGTCTAGCAATGGAACCAAGCGTCTCCGAGGCACAGAAAATTGAGTCCTCGAGGGGAGTTGAAACATTGTCCATTAGCGCTCCCATCAGACGCAGAAATGAGAAGAATGTTCCCCGACCATAGTCTCTTCGTCCCTATTGACAAAACTAATGATGTACTTGCTTGCTGTTCTCTGGCCATGTTCAAATGTGCCAGTCTCTCCACAGACCCTGTTTCATTTAGTCCCAAATATGCAGTCTATATTTAGCATCATGCACACACACATACATTCCCCGCTTGCGGAAGAAAGAATAGGGCCACTACACCTCATTACGTGTTGTAAAATGTTACTAACAAGAGGTGTGCCTGTGATTAGCAACCACATCGTGTAAAACTCATTGCTACAGACACCAGCATTGCGAGCGGACCAATAGGTTTTGGCCCAGGATTTCAGCTATAGTGGTGTCCTTGTTGCTCCAACTGGAGAATGTCAGATATATATACATGTATGTGTGTGTGTGTGTGTACGTATGGATGTGTGTATGTGTGTGTGTGTGTACGTATGGATGTATGTGTGTATGTGTGTGTGTGTGTGTGTGTGTGCGTGTGCGTGTGTATGTGGGTGTGTACGTATGGATGTGTGTGTGTACGTGTGTACGTATGGATGTGTGTGTGTACGTGTGTGCGTGTGTGTGTATGTGTGTGTGTGTACGTATGGATGTGTGTGTGTACGTGTGTGCGTGTGTGTGTACGTGTGTGTGTGTGTGCGTGTGTGTATGCGTATGGATGTGTGTGTGTGTGTACGTGTGTGTACGTATGGATGTGTGTGTACGTGTGTGTGTTTGTGTGTGTATGTGTGTGTGTTTGTGTGTGTATGTGTGTACGTGTGTGTGTGTGTATATGTGTGTGTGTGTGCGTGTGTGTGTACATATGATGTGTGCGTATGTGGATGTGTGTGTGTACGTGTATGTGTGTGTGTGTGTGCGTGTGTGTACGTATGGATGTGTGTGTGTACGTGTGTGTGTACGTGTGTGTGCATGCGTGTGTGTGTACGTATGGATGTGTGTGTATGTACGTGTGTGTGTGTGTATGTGTGTGTATGTGTGTGTGTGCATGTGTGTGTACATATGGATGTGTGTGAACGTGTGTGTGTGTGTGTACGTATGGATGTGTGTGTACGTGTGTGTGTGTGTACGTATGGATGTGTGTGTACGTGTGTGTGTGTTTGTGTGTGTATGTGTTTGTGTGTGTGTACGTGTGTGTGTGTGTATGTGTGTGTGTATGTGTGTGTGTGTATGGATGTGTGTGTGTATGTCTGTATGTATGCATGTATGTGTTTGTGAATGTCTGTATGTATAGGTGTGTATGTCTGCATGTATGTGTTTGTGTATGTCTATATGTACATATGTGTATGTATGCATGTATGTATTTGTGTATGTCTGTATGTATAGGTATGTATGTATGCATGTATGTGTTTGTGTATGTCTGTATGTACAGGTGTGTATGTATGCATGTATGTGTTTGTGTATGTCTGTATGTATAGGTGTGTATGTCTGCGTGTATGAGTTTGTGTATGTATGTATGTATGTGTTTGTGTATGTATGTATGTGTATACCCACTTGTGCTGTCATAAATTTCTGAGTGTGTCAGAGGCACCTGTGATCCGATGTCGGCCATCGCACGTTGACCGGAGACCAGCATATGACTTGCTCACGCTGCAGGTTGGTCATAATGCACCATTCTGATTAATTGTCCCATCTATTTGATTTGTTAGGACGTCAGTGCCGACATTAACTGGGTTTGTCCCTACAATCTGCCTCAGCCGGACGTCAGTGCCGACATTAACTGGGTCTGTCCCTACTATCTGCCTCAGCCGGACGTCAGTGCCGACATTAACTGGGTCTGTCCCTACTATCTGCCTCAGCCGGACGTCAGTGTCGACATTAACTGGGTCTGTCCCTACTATCTGCCTCAGCCGGACGTCAGTGCCGACATTAACTGGGTCTGTTCCTCCTATCTGCCTCAGCCGGACGTCAGTGTCGACATTAACTGGGTCTGTTCCTCCTATCTGCCTAAGCCGGACGTCAGTGCCGACATTAACTGGGTCTGTTCCTCCTATCTGCCTAAGCGAGGTGTTGCGGATTCGGTCACGGATTGTCTTTCCGGTCGCAGATCTCACACAGCGCATCCAACAGCTCTGGGTTTGACTGTTATGTGTTTCTAGTAAGGACCAAGATTGACTCTGGTAACACAATGTAGGAATTAATATTGTATTTATCATCCTCCTTTTAGTTGAAAGAATCACTCTAGGATGTTTTAAAATCGGTGCAATTTGATAGTGGACACTGTTCGCCTTCTGAAATCTATGTGCTTTCTCTCTGTCCACTCTGCCACCATCAGTGAACATACTAGCAAGGTATCTGAACTCCCTTACTTGATTGATACTCTTGTCACTGCTGTGGAAACGCCTCTGCATGTGTTCACGCAATATCATCATAGTCTCGGTCTTTTCTGTTGCCTTCATGCTATTTTCGTTACAAGCAAAATGGAGATATGTCACGTGGTGTTGTAGGTCTTCTCTGTTTTCCTCAAAGATGATCTGATCATCAGCAAACAACAGTTTCATTAAATATGTCGCAACCAACGATGGTGACATCATCCACCAGCTGTGTTGGGATCATAATGAGGAATAACATGCGCGCACACACACACATACGCGCATACACACACACATACGCGCATACACACACACATACGCACACACACATATATTTTTTCCTAAGTTTCACCCAATTCACACAGTAAGCAGTTCCTTTCAGACAAATGACCAAAATGTTGAACAATATGTTAGACGATGAACGCGGCCCCACCTGGTCGACTGGTGTGCACACTTTCGGAACTTCACGGCGTTCCTGATATCGCCTACGCCGTTGACCGTCTTGTGTACCAGGATGTTTACCGTCCAGCATCTGTAACCCTAGTGGTCCTCTGTCCATATCTCCAGCACACGTTCCATCGCTGCTCTTCTCATAAACTAGTTATTGAACTGTCACTACAGCGTTTCTCATTGCTGGCGCCCATCTGGAACACATATAGGGCTGAGAAATAAAAGTTGCTTGCTGTCGCCGCACGTTGTGAATGTTAGGTTCTTATTTTACCTCCGACTAACAAATCAAATTGTTCTTACCCAGGTTGTAAATATCCCTTACCGATGATTAGAATGTCCCTTACCGAGGATTAGAATGTCTCTTACCGAGGATTAGAATGTCCCTTACCGAGGATTAGAATGTCCCTTACCGAGGATTAGAATGTCCCTTACCGAGGATTAGAATGCCACTTACCGAGGATTAGAATGTCCCTTACCGAGGATTAGAATGTCTCTTACCGATAATATATCACAAAAGAGGACTGCTTTGTTGTGCCGTCTCTATGACGTCTACACATACAGTCTGCCCAACCATACCCTCACTCGACTTCTTTGTTTGCGTGGGATTCCTAATACGACCGGACCACCAAGTTCAATTCTACTGATATGAGTAGACATTTTCACTTTTATATATTTCTATATTTTGCATGACTCTATTGTATATACATAACCTGCAAATTGTGTGATTCTCTGTTTTACATACACAAAGTTCAAATTGTGTAATTCTCTGTTTTACATACACAAAGTTCGATTTATGTATTTTATTTCTGTTTTACATACCTGAGTTCCAAATTATGTATTTTTTTCTGTTTTACATACCTGAAGTCCAAATTATGTATTTTTTTCTGTTTTACATACACAAAGTTCAATTTATGAATTTTTTTTCTGTTTTACATACACAAAGTTCAATTTATGTATTTTTTTCTGTTTTACATACCTGAAGTCCAAATTATGTATTTTTTCTGTTTTACATACACAAAGTTCAATTTATGTATTTTTTTCTGTTTTACATACAAAAAGTTCAATTTATGTATTTTTTTCTGTTTTACATACTTGAAGTCCAAATTATGTATTTTTTTCTGTTTTACATACCTGAAGTCCAAATTATGTATTTTTTTCTGTTTTACATACACAAAGTTCAATTTATGAATTTTTTTTTCTGTTTTACATACACAAAGTTCAATTTATGTATTTTTTTCTGTTTTACATACCTGAAGTCCAAATTATGTATTTTTTCTGTTTTACATACACAAAGTTCAATTTATGTATATTTTTTTTCTGTTTTACATACACAAAGTTCAATTTATGTATTTTTTTCTGTTTTACATACCTGAAGTCCAAATTATGTATTTTTTCTGTTTTACATACACAAAGTTTAATTTATGTATTTTTTTCTGTTTTACATACAAAAAGTTCAATTTATGTATTTTTTTCTGTTTTACATACTTGAAGTCCAAATTATGTATTTTTTTCTGTTTTACATACCTGAAGTCCAAATTTTGTATTTTTTTCTGTTTTACATACACAAAGTTCAATTTATGAATTTTTTTTTCTGGTTTACATACACAAAGTTCAATTTATGTATTTTTTTCTGTTTTACATACCTGAAGTCCAAATTATGTATTTTTTCTGTTTTACATACACAAAGTTCAATTTATGTATTTTTTTTTCTGTTTTACATACACAAAGTTCAATTTATGTATTTTTTTCTGTTTTACATACAAAAAGTTCAATTTATGTATTTTTTTCTGTTTTACATACTTGAAGTCCAAATTATGTATTTTTTTCTGTTTTACATACCTGAAGTCCAAATTATGTATTTTTTCTGTTTTACATACACAAAGTTCAATTTATGTATTTTTTTTTCTGTTTTACATACACAAAGTTCAATTTATGTATTTTTTTCTGTTTTACACACCTGAAGTCCAAATTATGTATTTTTTCTGTTTTACATACACAAAGTTCAATTTATGTATTTTTTTCTGTTTTACATACAAAAAGTTCAATTTATGTAATTTTTTCTTTTTTACATGCTTGAAGTCCAAATTATGTATTTTTTTCTGTTTTACATACCTGAAGTCCAAATTATGTATTTTTTCTGTTTTACATACCTGAAGTCCAAATTATGTATTTTTTCTGTTTTACATACACAAAGTTCAATTTATGTATTTTTTTCTGTTTTACATACCTGAAGTCCAAATTATGTTTTTTTTCTGTTTTACATACACAAAGTTCAATTTATGTATTTTTTTCTGTTTTACATACTTGAAGTCCAAATTGTGTGGTTTTTAAAAAACAAATGAGTTTCCCATCGCAAGCGATGAATGCGACACCATGAGACAATGTTTCTCTTGATGATGTAACTTGCGCTCTATTTGTTAGCAAAGCACTGCGCTGGTCATCAACCTCACTCTCTGGTCCTGAACTACCTTGGGCCAGTGGCGAGGCATCGGTTGTTTGTGCTAGGTAAATTAGACGGCGTGCCAATGTGTTAGGAACCTGATACCATTACTGCGACAGACAACTGTTTTACTACTCGGCCAATTGTACGTCATTATTTTTGGCAAAGAATGACCGCATTTTTATGAGAATACACATCAAACAGAAACGCAATCTAAAACAAAAAAACTTAAGAGAAAGTAGCCAAGTTTAAGCATTCTATGCTAAATCCGGATTCATCAGTTGTGTTCAGTCAATTTCGTCGTAGCTATTGTCAATTGTGAGATCTCGTCTGCACTGTGTACTTTCGATGTCCCTGGAATAGATATGTCGATCGGGTGTGGTTATTCGCCAGCTCTGCGACATCATGAGTTCACGTACGTCATAACGTGTCTGAGACCTTGCGAGATTTGATGTCAGCTATGATTAGACCTACTACAGCTCTCACCAAATAGGCTGGTCTTAAGACACCAACTAATCTCTGTTCACGAATGATATTCTCCCGAAATGAGCTTTGACGATGGGTAAGAGGTATTAAACCGTTTATTATTCACATTATTCTCACTCACCAAATGTTTATATGTTTTATTACGTCCTAACTCACCAAATGTTTATGTTTTATTACGTCCTGACTCACCAAATGTTTATATGTTTTATTACGTCTTAACTCACCAAATGTTTATATGTTTTATTACGTCCTAACTCACCAAATGTGTATATGTTTTATTACGTCCTAACTCATCAAATGTCAATATGTTTTATTACGTCCTGACTCACCAAATGTCTTTATGTTTTATTACGTCCTGGCTCGCCAAATGTCAATATGTTTTATTACGTCCTGACTCACCAAATGTTTATATGTTTTATTACGTCCTGACTCACCAAATGTCTATATTTTATTACGTCCTGACTCACCAAATGTCTATATGTTTTCTTACGTCCTGACTTACCAAATGTATATATGTTTTATTACGTCCTGACTCACCAAATGTCTATATGTTTTATTACGTCCTGACTCACCAGATGTCTATATGTTTTTCATTATGTCCTGACTAATGAAACGTCTGTTTGTTTATTGTATCTTCCATTGGCTCCCTACAAAGCATGAAGTCGCCGTGACTCTCCTGACTCATGCAGTGATCGTTTATGAGACTATTATTTACACTTTGAAGCTGCTAACCCGGCACTCACCTGTCTTTATTCGTTCGTTAATAGATGATAGGAAGGTTACAGTGGTTAAATTCTGTCTTCCCAATTGCTCAAGTGGGTACACGCGTGACAGTGTCAGTCTTGTTACAGAATTGGGATTCAGTGGTAGTAATTCCAGGGGCCTGGTTTCCACAGGGAGCTCGACAAGGTGGTAGCCGTTTTCACTTGGCCACAGAACACTAACGGAAACTTAGAAATAGGGAATCTAATTTTAGCTGGGCAGTAGGTAGGCAGGCGAGAGAGACAAAACATCGGAAAGTTCAGTCAGAAGTTAAGTACATCAAGCATGCTATTAACAAATTGTCATTGTCCGAGTCGTGAGCAAGTTAGATGTTAAGAATGTACTTTAGCTGTTATTGGAAGGTTAATGTCTAAGCTTAGATCACCGGTTTAACACGTGACCACCACACATTGAACCTGAAAATCGTTCCTAAGACTTCTAGTTAGATCGATAGTGAAATTGGTAGGGGGTTTCGGTTGCCTATGGTTTGGTGACACGTTGTCACAAGAAGTGAGTACAGGTTTAGAACATCCCGTGCGGCGGTAGTATCCAGATCACACGGGAAAATTGGTAGGGTTGAGATACCTAGGATTTGACAATATATCCACGTTGGTAGGGGCTCCAGAAATGGAGATCTTGATATATTGACAGACAGTGCAAATCAAACGGAGACACAAACTACTAGCTGGCCAAGGGGACGGTGACTCAAGTACCTCATGACTGGCGGTCCTGTTGGGTAGCTTAGAGAAGGGCATTAGAGGTCAATAAATGCCGAAACGCGAGGCAGTACATGCATAATTAACCGGAATATCCAACTGAAAGTTTCGCAGGCATTGCACCTCATTGCCTGATGGAAGGGGCAATGAACTGACCCCAACGAATGTGATACATTCAGAATCAAAAGTGGTAAAAGCAGTGGTGCATGCTACATGTCTTGCTCTTGGACCTGCTGCAAGGAACCACTGAGGCGTAAGAGAGACACCTAAATAACTGTCTCGGTAAACTATCTTGAACGTTGTCTGTGTCAGATTAGTCAGGCGTGTCGGCCATATCCCCCTGATCAAAAGTAAGATCTATCACGTCATCAGGGACCACATTACAGCAACCAATCAGTAAGGTGCACCATGGGATACCAGGAGGCACGCTTTCTAAACCAATCTGTAAGGTGCACCATGGGATACCAGGAAGCACGCTTTCTAAACCAATCAGTAAGGTGCACCATGGAATACCAGGAAGCACGATTTCTAAACCAATCAGTAAGGTGCACCATGGGATACTAGAAGCACGCTTTCTAAAGCAATCAGTAAGCCAGTCACATCACCAGCGACAGAGAACCACACGACTCAAGTTGTTTGTATAGTTTATTAGTTGCTGTTGTTAGAGAGAATATGGATAAAGGACCACGGCAATAATCTGGGTTATTATATAACACATCTTAAGTGTGTAGATTTATTAGAGATAGGATTTTATACATGTTTTATTAAAGTTAGAAAGGGTGGGAGAAGAGCATTGATAATCAGTAGCCATTCATTTGTTTGTTATAGAATTAAACTAACAAAGCTAACTAGTACAGATATACTCAAATCCGGACATAGGAATGTTTGGAATGCACAGCGTTGGTTTCCAATCCACGCAGATTTTAACTTACGTATTTTTATGTAACACCTAGACGCCTGTTACAGCGTGATCATAAGTGAAAATTGAAACCGGACATGCTATTAACTGTCTGAAATCTCGGGGAGAAAAACCTTGGTACGAGATTAGAAAAACTCGCGTCGTTAGCGCACCACGTGATCTGGAAAAAGCCGCGGATATAGATACCTAGGAGAGAGAAAAGGACAGATCAGTCCGCAGCGAGCAACGAGGAGAACAGGACCGTCTTGTGATAACGGTGCAGAGGAAAGGAGATCCCCAAACACACATTTCAGTTTAGAGACGAGTCGTGAGAAAGCAGATAGATTTTGGAGCCCAGAGGCAGAGAGAGATAGAGGTTTTGAAAGACAATATTTGACCACGAGTGTCTAGATGTTCAGCAGCATATCAAGGAAAAGTAAATTGTAATGAGATTGATGTTCCGCATAGCATGTGTTAGAAACAGAGATAGTAGTGGGACACGCATGAGTTAGACATCTTTGATACAATCATTTACATCGCTGCTGAGATTACCAGTGTCGAATTCCAGCAACCTTCTCTCAGCGTAGACAGATCTCATAAGAGTTTCTTCAAGCTGTAACTACACAGAAACATTCAGTAGCTAATCATTAACCAATTTACCAAGCGTCTGAGATCTCGTCTGAAAGTTAGACAGATCCTAAAGTGTTGAAGTACGACCAATAGCGAATCTTACACTTTGTAGTCCCACACGCGCTGGTTGATAAAATAAGGAACACCTTGTGTTCGACGAAATACCTGAATTCTACACAGCGTCTAGTAGAATTATCTCAAGAATCAGCATCTTAGCAGAATTATCTAAAAAAATCCGGCGTCTAACTAGATAGATATTTGACTAGTACAGCGATCCAGCGCTTCAAATATCGCTACAAGCCACCGTCGACGAGGAGAATAGGACCGCTGACGAATCACCTGGGTTTTAGAACAATGCGAATCTTCGATTCTGTGGCAATCCACATTACGGTTCGTCTATTAAGTAACGGTTCGTCTATCAAGTTACGGTTCGTCTATCAAGTTACCATTAGTCTATCAAGTAACTGTTCGTCTATCAAGTTACCATTAGTCTATCAAATTACCATTAGTCTATCAAGTAAATGTTCGTCTATCAAGTTACGGTTCGTCTATCAAGTTACAGTTCGTCTATCCTATCAAGTTACAGTTCTTCTATCAAGTTACGGTTCGTCTATCCTATCAAGTTACAGTTCGTCTATCAAGTTACGGTTCGTCTATCAAATTGTAGTTCGAAATCAAGTTTCTTTTAGTTTAGTTTAGTTCCTAATTTCTTACAGCCAGACAGGTTTTGTTTTGAGTGAAGAGTGGGGAGTGAGCTGTGAACGTTTAGAAATAATATCATTGTTGTGTTTTATTTTCAATTAGTGTCGTAGTTGATCTGTTTGAAGTGAGAATATAGTTAATGCAGACCCCTTGTACCATCTGCTACGGTAGGTCAGCCAGCTGGAGCTGCTACAACTAGTTCAAGGCAAACAACCAGTTACTTACTGAGACCATCTACACAGAGAATCTAGTCATAGTTAGATTAGTAGGTAAATGATGTGTACGGCTAGATTATGCAATCAATGATTAACCATTTTTTTGTGATGACAGAATAAGTTCTCTGTATTTCCTGTGTGTTGATGTGGTAGGGGAAATAATTATGAAAGGGAGATAAGTTAGCTGTATGACACTGTAATAGGAATGGTTGAAACTAGATAATAACTTGGTGCGCTGTTACACACACTTAAACCATTCTATATAAATGTATGAAACCAACCTATCTTTCAAGTAAGTAACATATGTTGTTCTTGCAGACATTGTTTGAAGTTAGCCAACATCCAGGCAAACATAGGCAGACAGGGTATGCAGACAGAGAGACCAAGACTGACACACAGGCACACACAGACATACAGGTAGACATACATAGACAGTGGCCAATAGAGACAGAGGGCAGCCATTCACAAACACATAGATCGACAGACCGACATGGTTAGAGTTATAGATGGAAGGACTTACAGACAGCCACGGGTAGACACATCCGCAAGTGGACATACGTCGCTATATATAATTAGATAGAGAAATAGATCAGTAGACATGTAGACACAGTGAGACCTAACAAAAAAGTCAGGCATGTCGTCAGACAGCGTAGATCCACATACAAACGTTATCGACAGGTATACAGCGAGACAGAAAAAGACAGACTTACACGGAGACATATGCAACAGAGAGATCTGGATCGACAGACAGACAAATAGAGACATATGAATGTAGATCGGCAGACATTCATAAAATAGACAAGCAACCAAACATATAGAGACATACATAAATAGATATATACATATTGACAACATGCACATAGACAGATATACAGTCAGACCTACACACAAGCATAGATTGTCATAGATACAGAAATAGACATACACATTTCGGTAGGCAAACAACCAAACAGACGTATAGATAAACTGGGTGCATAGACTGGCATAGACAAACATGCAGACAATGATAGACACATCTATAAGCAATCAGAGATATAAATCGAAAATTATGTAGACATACAGACATAGACAGATACCCATAAACCAACAGACATAGATCAACAGGCGGACGAACATAGACAGACATGCATACAGAGATAAGACGACATATATAGATAGACAGACATGCATACAGAGATAAGACGACATATAAAGATAGGCAGACATGCGTACAGAGATAAGACGACATATATAGATAGACAGACAAGCATACAGAGATAAGACGACATATAAAGATAGGCAGACATGCGTACAGAGATAAGACGACATATATAGATAGACAGACAAGCATACAGAGATAAGACGACATATAAAGATAGGCAGACATGCGTACAGAGATAAGACGACATATATAGATAGACAGACAAGCATACAGAGATAAGACGACATATAAAGATAGGCAGACATGCGTACAGAGATAAGACGACATATATAGACAGACAGATAAGCAGAGAGTAACAATTTATATGCAAATTTAATTTGGCGAGCAGAATCGAGAAAACGCTCAGACATGCTTAACTTGCCAACTGGACACACTTTGTTTGGACGGTATAAGGCCACTCCTATTTTGTCTTTTTATTTCTTTTCTCTTTCACTCACCATCCCCCCCCCCCTCCCCCACTCCCCCGTCCCCGGTCCCCCCATCTCCCTAACTCAATGTTTTTATACTGGTTTATCATCAGAGTCTGTAGACAACCAGTTACGTTTGCATTACCCTGCATTAAAAGATATGTACATCCAATCTATTCTTAAATGCATTAATTCTCTCTGCCTCCACCACCTCCTGGGGTAATGCATTCCAAGCATTCACCACTCTCTGACTAAAAAATATTTCCTAATATCCAATCTGGACCTCGAATTCTTCTGTTGTTTTTTTTCCCTCTATTTACCTTTCTGTTTACCCCTTTCTCTATCTCTCTCTCCCTCTCTTTCTCTAGCTTTCTCTCTCCTTATTAGCATCTCTTTATTTCGATATCCACTTCTCTAGTGAGGGTAATGTCTAGGTACTGCTAGCTATCGACTGCTTTGGTAGTAGTTGGTTGTGCTTAGTGATGTTTGCTTTATTATAAAGCTTGCCAAAAGTAGGCTGGAAGAGAACATCTGTTTTCTTACTGTTGAAGACTCAATTATTTCTCATATCCGAAACTTTCTTTAGTAGCGGACTGTACATCTTGTTCTCAGCGCGCAGTCTTCAGGAGATAGGGGATTCAAGATTGTGGCTTCTTTCAACATGTGTAAGTCTTCGGGTGTCTCTGGTCGAATGGGTGACCATGCGTCCTGTACCTGATATGGCTGACCATGCGTCATGTACCTGATATGGCTGACCATGCGTCATGTACCTGATATGGCTGACCATGCGTCATGTACCTGATATGGCTGACCATAAGTCCTGTACCTGATATGGCGGGCCATGGCTCACCATGCGTCATGTACTTGACATAGCTGGTCATACCTGACCATGCCTCCTGTACCTAATATGGCTGACCATACGTCCTATACGTGATATGGCTAACCATGCGTCCTATACCTGATATGGCTGACCATGCGTCCTGTACCTGATATGACTGGCCATGGCTAACCATGCGTCCTGTACTTGATATGGCTGGTCTTACCTGACCATGCGTCCTATACCTAATATGGCTGACCATGCGTCATATACCTAATATGGCTGACCATGCGTCATATACCTAATATAGCTGACCATGCGTGCTATACCTAATATAGCTGACCATGCGTCATATACCTAATATAGCTGACCATGCGTCCTATACCTAATATAGCTGACCATGCGTGCTATACCTAATATAGCTGACCATGCGTCATATACCTAATATAGCTGACCATGCGTCCTATACCTAATATGGCTGACCATGCGTCCTATACCTAATATGGCTGACCATGCGTCCTATACCTAATATAGCTGACCATGCGTCCTATACCTACTATAGCTGACCATGCGTCCTATACCTAATATAGCTGACCATGCGTCCTATACCTACTATAGCTGACCATGCGTCCTATACCTAATATAGCTGACCATGCGTCCTATACCTACTATAGCTGACCATGCGTCCTAGACCTACTATGGCTGACCATGCGTCCTAGACCTATTCATGCCAGAAAACATTGCTCCGAAGACCAGACTGAAGAGTGTGAACCGTCACTGTTTGACATCGTTGATGACTGTGAAGACTGCCGACAGTTCTCCTTCCTGCAGTACTCCATGATCAAGTCGACAAAACGTGTGTACACATCACGATTCTGTTCCTGCCATTTCTCCTGAAGTTTACGTGCTACACAATTATGTCGACAGACTCACGACCAGCTCGAAAACTACACCGGTATTGACTCTCTGGGAGAGAATTGAGCAAGACTCGGGTCAAGTATTGTGAATGCGATTGACAGCAGGAGAGAGATTCCTTTCTGGTTATCACAGGAGTAACGATCACACTGTCGTACATAGAGATGGACAATGGAAACATCTTTCAGGCTGCGATCTATCTGACTGACATCCAACATTGAGCGCAAAAGCCGTTGAAGCAGGATAGGACCCCCGTGGATGTAATCTTCAGCAGAAATAACATTTGACTCAGGGAACCTTGCTAGATATTTGGCTTACATCATATTGGGACCGTAGCATGTAAGACAAAATGTGTTGACAGACTGTTGCTACGTAAAATACGTACGTACGTTGGAGACCGCTCACCATGACTGACAATAATTTTCTCGACGAAGTGATTATTTTTGGTATCAATAATTGCCCTACTCATTTTTCTGGTGCCATTCTTTGGTTATTTCTTTCTATCGTCGTGGCACGAAATGTTGCTCATTATATATTCAAGATAATATTACTTGTTAACATTAGTTCGTTCAATTCATTAACAATAAATGAATGTTAGCAAAACCATAGCTAGCTACTACTGTTGTCATCAATAGTGTCGTCATATAGTATCAGCACCGATCACTACACTGATCAACTGTGCTAGTGTATAGATCATCGATGTATGCACCGATCACTACTCTGATCAACTGTGCTAGTGTATAGATCATCGATGTATGCACCGATCACTACTCTGATCAACTGTACTAGTGTATAGATCATCGATGTATGCACCGATCACTACTCTGATCGACTGTTCTAGTGTATAGATCATCGATGTCTGTACCGATCACTACTCTGATCAACTGTACTAGTGTATAGATCATCGATGTATGCACCGATCACTACTCTGATCAACTGTACTAGTGTATAGATCATCGATGAATGCACCGATCACTACTCTGATCAACTGTACTAGTGTATAGATCATCGATGTCTGTACCGATCACTACTCTGATCAACTGTGCTAGTGTATAGATCATCGATGTATGTACCGATCACTACTCTGATCAACTGTACTAATGTATAGATCATCGATGTCTGTACCGATCACTACTCTGATCAACTGTACTAGTGTATAGATCATCGATGTCTGTACCGATCACTACTCTGATCAACTGTGCTAGTGTATAGATCATCGATGTATGTACCAATCACTACTCTGATCAACTGTACTAGTGTATAGATCATCGATGTATGTACCGATCACTACTCTGATCAACTGTGCTAATGTATAGATCATCGATGTCTGTATCGATCACTACTTTGATCAACTGTGCTAGTGTATAGATCATAGATGTCACTACTCTGATTAGCTTTATGAATGAATGCTGACCAATTTTGTCTGCAGATAGTCTATATTCAAATGATCTAAACCACATATAATTCGCTTAGGTGATGTCAGTAACACACACATGCATACACACATACACGCACCTATCACTGTTTAGATCAGTTGTATCACTGTTTGTCTTCGTCTAAAACTGAGTTTTATTTTTCTGTGGCTCACTCTAGTGATATCGATTACTATTTAGATCAGGTATATTGTATGTCATCATCTTGTAGCATGTCCTTCGTAGAACGTCGCTCCCATCACAGTCTGTCTAAAAGAAACTCGTTCCCTTGCCAAAACTCCGACCTCCACGACTGTCATACCCAGGCATTCCTGGATATCTTGGTACCATCGTCTTCTTGGACTACCCCTGCCTCTTTTGCCTGGCACCATACCTTCCATCACTGTTCTCAGATTGGCGACCCTGGAGACAGACTGCAACCATTCAGCCCGGCTAAGAGATTAAGGATCGAAAGGGGACAGCATACCCGGCTCCAAAATGGTGGGCAGAAATCGGATGTCTGGGGCTGAAAGGCGCAGATTTCGCTATCTCGATCTCGATTACATCACAGCGTGACACACTTACTTTTCAGGACGATTGTCGAAGAAGAAAAAGTAGAAGAAAAAGAAGAAGAAGAAGAAAAAAGAAGAAGGGGGAGAAGAGAAAAAAAAAGAAGTAGAAGAAAAAGAAGAAAAAGAAGAAGAAAAAAGAGAAAGAAGAAGAAAAAAGAAGATGGATAAAAAGAAATAAATGCATAGGTCCCATTTCGATACCCATTACCGGAGCTGTGGAGAAGGTTTGCTCTCCTGCGCGTGAGTCATCAATATTTTATAGATTCGTCAGCATGCGAATTTAGAGGCGCTTGGCGTAGAGGCACAGTTTGGTCTGAAGAAGGGGCTGCTTCTCCATCTGCCATCACAGTCTCATCTTCTCGTATCAACAGGCAGGACAGCCTAGCCCAGTACGTCACTGGTTCCAGCCAGGTCTATGAATGAATTGGGGAAACAATTCTGGGAAGAATTGGATGTCCTGCGCGTGCGCAGACTAGTGCGTTGTCGCTTCCTATTTTCATGGGGATTGGAATCTGATTATTGATGTCGTTTAACAATCGGCTGGGACTATTTCGGCTTGTGGTTGTAGTTGCTTGGATAATGTCGTGATGGTGGTGGTAATATTGTCCCACGACTGACTGTATCGTGTCTCGTACCCTCATTTCATGCCGTTTGTGTATTATAACTTTCATTTCGTGCTGCATGTTTGTGCGATTTGGCTGCACACGGACGCCTGATAGGCAGATCTCGCTGTGGTCGCAATGACGTCGACTATTGATTTGTGTTTTCCACGGACACAGCCCCCGCTCTTGTAATGTATGTTATCAGTGTGACTATCGTAGGGAATTCTTGTTCTCTACAGATTCAACTATCAGTAATTGATGATATCTTTAAATAGATTCATCCTTGGTGAAGCATGTGCATTCTTTATCTCAGACTTTGCTCTAGTAATTTTGTGTGTAGAACCTCAGCTGTTATTTTCTTTGCTAGTTAGTGTTAGTTAGTTAGTTAGTTAGTTAGTTAATTATTGTATGTTAGTTAGGCGTTGACTGTCTTACCCGTTCTTTGAACTGTGACAAGACTGTTCAGCAGATGCAAAAGTATACATTAAAGGAAGATTCTAATCTAGCAATCTGAAACGGTGCTTTAGTGTTGTCATTTGTGAATCTTATGTGGGGATATCTCGTGAGTTAGTGTGGCTAGTAGACTGATCGTTCTTCTGTCAACAGATGTCACATTTATGAGTGGGTTATCCCTGAAACTAATGTCGATGATCATGGTAATGTCTTTATTGACAGTTCTCTCTCACCACAGCTGCCCTGTTTAGTATTCAAATAATTGAGGATCTCGCTGGTTTCCTCACAATTTTTCATGGGGTAATAGCTCTACTCTGGTAGTGTTTAATGACAGATTGTACTATTTCCCTCCTCGCTCGTTAGATCAAAACCCGGCATTTTCACAGACTATCTCCAACCAGTGAAAGCCACTGGCCTAGAGGGTGTATAAGCTTAAGTGACCTCACCGTTCATTGACTGCTTTCTGAATGTTCTAGAAGAAGTGATATCTACCTGGAACAAGATCATCCCAGGCCAGTGTACAATTTTGCTTTGGGGTCGCCAAGTACACGTCATCAAGCAAATCAATTGAAATCCTGTGTCCAGGTGATCAATGTGTTCGCGTGTTCTGTGGACATTGGATTACACGACTTTTCGCTGTGTTCTGTGAATCTCCGTTCAGTGTCCTGGAAAGACGCAAGAGAAAGGACTCTCAGCATACAATAATGAAATGCTAATGAAGTGGAGAAATATGTTTAAATGGTTGGTAGCGTGTGAGATTCATCACATGTCTGTGTGTGTTGTTGTGGGACTCGAATCGGCACATCACATGTCTGTGTGTGTTGTTGTGGGACTCGAATCGGCACATCACGTTTCTGTGTGTGTTGTTGTGGGACTTGAGTCACCACATCCCGTTTCTGTGTGTGTTGTTGTGGGACTCGAGTCAGCACATCCCGTTTCTGTGTGTGTTGTTGTGGGACTCGAGTCAGCACATCACGTTTCTGTGTGTGTTGTTGTGGGACTCGAATCGGCACATCTAACAGATATTGGTATAAACCCTTGCTACCACTGTGTACCCTTGGACCAACTGTATCGTTTGAGCACTATTTCCGCGCTGACACGTTCTTGCGATCTGTTTGCACGCGCTGTTTGCTGCCACAAGGGAGCTGGGACCAGTGTTTCTCCACAATCGATACCCACTTACGCTGCTTGTTATTTTATAGGCATGTCTTATTTTAGACCTGTCCTATTTGGCTTACCTGACATTATAAGTAGACTGATGCCATGTCTATTTGAACGTTCATGTATGCATCTTTTTGCTACAACTGTTGAGGGTTAGCGTCAACCATTCTGCCCAATTATGGATTGGTTCATCTTTCTCGAACCTCTCATGTACTAGAGACACATCCAAGCTTAGGCTGCCTTATTATTTGTTTTTTTTAACAAGAACTTGGTAGAACGTGCTCTTTGAAACCGAACGGTGCTCCCATATCATACAGTGCTCCCATACCATTCAGTGCTCCCATACCATTCACTGCTCCCATACCATTCAGTGCTCCCATACCATTCACTGCTCCCATACCATTCACTGCTCCCATACCATTCAGTGCTCCCATACCATTCAGTGCTCCCATACCATTCAGTGCTCCCATACCATTCAGTGCTCCCATACCATTCAGTGCTCCCATACCATTCACTGCTCCCATACCATTCAGTGCTCCCATACCATTCAGTGCTCCCATACCATTCAGTGCTCCCATATCATTCTCTGCTCCCATACCATTCACTGCTCCCATACCATTCACTGCTCCCATACCATTCACTGCTCCCATACCATTCAGTGCTCCCATACCATTCAGTGCTCCCATTCCATTCAGTGCTCCCATACCATTCAGTGCTCCCATACCATTCAGTGCTCCCATTCCATTGAGTGTCCCATACCATTCAGTGCTCCCATACCATTCAGTGCTCCCATACCGTGCAATCGTAATGCTCATTGTTATGACATAAACTTAGAATCTCAAATTGTATTGTATTTAAAGACGGAGCAGGTTGCATATTGAACTTGTTTTAAAATGGATTACAGTTTCGCATTTCTGTGTTGAATAGAACACATTCTGTTTGAAATGTCGTGGTTTTGAAAAGCTTGAATTTGTGTTTTTCATTGTTTTTGTGAAAGGTAGTTAATGGTTAAACTTAACTATTTTGGATCAAACTGGCAGACATATCCTATAATTTTTAGAGAAAACTACGAGAATTTCAGCAAAGATTAAAATTGCTTCCGTTGTTGAAACAGTTTTCTTTCCAACTCTAGCCACTATTGTATTGTGACTAACGAGCCACTATCCTCACCGCACTGTTTACTCTGACCTTGTCTTTTTTCTTTATCCTACACCTTAGCTGTCATTATTTCTTAACTGGTCATTAGCTACAAGTCAGTCTATGACATCCATCTGGATCTGTCTCTCTTAAAATATAGCAGAAAAAAAGCAATGCATAAAGAGCAATACACAGCCGTGTTATAAACATCATTGTGACTTAGTGAGGTGCTCGATTGTCAGCCTTCAAGCCATAGTTTCAGAGCTGACGAGTAAAGTCCAGCACATGTTCTTCTTCTTAAAAATGTAATTGTGACGGGAACTTGTGATCGGTAGCCACCTGTATATTGTTGTTGTTCTGCTTCCGTTGATCTTGCTGTTATAGGCGATAATAACTTAACTTAACGTCTTTATACTGGTTTAGAAGACCCTGCAGAGTCTGTATACAACCAGTTACATTTACATCACCTTGCTCTAAAAGCTATGCGCATCCAGTTTATTCTTAAATGCATTAACTGTCCCTGCCTCCACTACCTCACATGGCAATGAATTCCAAGCAGACACCACTCTCTGGCTAAAAAAATATTTCCTAATATCTAACCTGGACCTCTCTTTAGTCAGCTTGTAGCTATGCCCTCGTGTTATTGTAGGTGGCTGTATATTTAAAAGCTTGTTATAGTCTAATTTATCGATTCCTCTGATCATCTTATAAACCTGTATTAAGTCACCACGAATTCTTCTCTCTTCGAGACACTGTAGGCCGGTTTTTCTGAGTCGTTCCTCATAACTGTAATTCTGGAATCCCACTATCATCTTTGTCGCTCTTTTTTGTATTCTTTCTAGCATGTTTATATCCCCTCTATGATAAGGACTCCACACCTGTACACAGTACTCCAATCTAGGTCTAACTAAAGCTTTATATAGTTTGACGATCACTTCCTTGCTCCTATGTTTAATATTTCTTTTTATCATACCTAACATTGCATTTGCCTTTTTCACTGCTACCTTAACTTGCTCACTCACCTTTCCTGTATGATCTATTATAACCCCTAGGTCCCTTTCCTTATCTATCTTTCTAATATTGTTTTCTCCCATTCTGTAATTATGTTCCATAGTGGATCTACCCATGTGGATGACTGTACATTTATCTACATTAAACTCCATTTGCCAGCTTACAGACCATTCTCGAATTTTATCTAAATCCGACATCAATATATCCACTTCCGCTTTAGATGAGACACTACTGCATAGTTTTGTGTCATCAGCAAATTTTGCAATCATGGATCTCATATCAATGTCCAAATCATTTATATATATCAAGAACAAAATTGGTCCCAAAACCGAGCCCTGTGGCACACCACTTTTCACTTCACTCCACTCCGAGTACTCCTTATTTATGCCCACCCTCTGCCTTCTTCCCGTTAACCAATTTTCAATCCATTTGGCAACTTCCCCACCTATTCCATGTGATTTTAACTTTCGAAATAATCTTTGATGAGGTACTCTATCAAAGGCCTTTGCAAAGTGTAGATAAATAACATCCACTGGCTCCCCTTTATCTATGATTTTAGTAACCTCCTCCATGAATTCTAATAGATTTGTTAAGCATGATCTCCCTCTAGTAAACCCATGCTGACTATTTCTAATTAGATTAGATTAGATCTATAATGCATGCACAGAACTCATGTCGACTACGCGTGGGACAACTTTAAATTTAGAAATAGCACGCAATGTTTGCAACCAGATTGTGCTCTGATTCGCCGTAGGTCTTTTTTCTGATTTTGTGGGCACATGCAATACAATGGTTGCAGAATTATCATGAATAAGATAAAATAGTTAGATTACCTACACTGAATGTGCTGTGTCACATACATGAGATTCATTTGCCGGAAATCACGTGAGAGCGAGGTAAAGTATTTTAAGGTCCAGACTCAATACCTTTTGCCGCATCGGCCAGCTGCGCGTCACAACACTAGTATATGTACCCACAACAAAAAATTGTTAATAAGTCGACGAATAGCACGAAGAAGGTCAGAAAGTAATGCACCACATGATTTGTTTTAGTTAATAATAAAGATATAAATATGAAATTTTGAAACCGCAAATTTGGAATGTGCTGATTGTGTGTGCGAAATTACACCACATTCGGACAAATGAACCAGCCACAACACACTGTTAAAATGACGCCTTTGAACAACACGTGTTATAGAGAACTTTTGGAGAATTCCTCGTTGGAGAGAAAGAAAGTGTTGTGAGTATTGACAAACGCTTGTGTACTGTGTAGGGGTGATGTCCAGTAGGAGCACAATCAGTGGAGGAACTCAGAGAATTAAGCCTTCATTAAGTACAAAGACGGAGCTGCATGGTCTGCAACGCTCTGAAGGTCTTGTCTCAACCAAATCAGACAAGTTGAACTGTGCTGATGTCATTATTCGTAGTGATAGGCGAATCGCCATTAAAAAATCGGCCCAGCAGCTTTCAGTCAGCAAAGGAAGTCCAGCTTTCAGCCAGCAAGGGCAGTCCAGCTTTCAGTGAGCGAGGGCAGTCCAGTTTTCAGTAAGCGAGGGCAGTCCAGATTTCAGTCAGCGAGGGCAGTCCAGATTTCAGTCAACGAGGGAAATCCAGCTTTCAGTCAGCAAGGGCAGTCCAGCTTTCAGTGAGCAAGGGAAGTCCAGCGTTCAGTGAGCAAGGGAAGTCCAGCTTTCAGTCAGCAGTGGAAGTCCAGCTTTCAGTCAGCAATGGAAGTCCAGCTTTCAGTGAGCAAGGGAAGTCCAGCTTTCAGTGAGCAAGGGAAGTCCAGCTTTCAGTGAGCAAGGGAAGTCCAGCTTTCAGTCAGCAGTGGAAGTCCAGCTTTCAGTGAGCAAGGGAAGTCAAGCTTTCAGTCAGCAGTGGAAGTCCAGCTTTCAGTGAGCAAGGGAAGTCCAGCTTTCAGTGAGCAAGGGAAGTCCAGCTTTCAGTGAGCAAGGGAAGTCCAGCTTTCAGTGAGCAAGAGAAGTCCAGCTTTCAGTGAGCAAGGGAAGTCCAGCTTTCAGTGAGCAAGGGAAGTCCAGCTTTCAGTGAGCAAGGGAAGTCCAGCTTTCAGTCAGCAGTGGAAGTCCAGCTTTCAGTGAGCAAGGGAAGTCCAGCTTTCAGTCAGCAGTGGAAGTCCAGCTTTCAGTCAGCAGTGGAAGTCCAGCTTTCAGTGAGCAAGGGAAGTCCAGCTTTCAGTGAGCAAGGGAAGTCCAGCTTTCAGTCAGCAGTGGAAGTCCAGCTTTCAGTCAGCTGTGGAAGTCCAGCTTTCAGACAGCAAGGGAAGTCCAGCTTTCAGTGAGCAAGGGAAGTCCAGCTTTCAGTCAGCAGTGGAAGTCCAGCTTTCAGTGAGCAAGGGAAGTCCAGCTTTCAGTGAGCAAGGGAAGTCCAGCTTTCAGTGAGCAAGGGAAGTCCAGCTTTCAGTGAGCAAGAGAAGTCCAGCTTTCAGTGAGCAAGGGAAGTCCAGCTTTCAGTGAGCAAGGGAAGTCCAGCTTTCAGTGAGCAAGGGAAGTCCAGCTTTCAGTCAGCAGTGGAAGTCCAGCTTTCAGTCAGCAGTGGAAGTCCAGCTTTCAGTGAGCAAGGGAAGTCCAGCTTTCAGTGAGCAAGGGAAGTCCAGCTTTCAGTGAGCAAGGGAAGTCCAGCTTTCAGTCAGCAGTGGAAGTCCAGCTTTCAGTCAGCTGTGGAAGTCCAGCTTTCAGACAGCAAGGGAAGTGTAGATCAAGTTATCCAACCTCTGGGATTTTCATACGTTTGCTCAAGATGGGTCCCTCGAAGTCTCACAAATCAACACACACAATGAATAGAAAACAAATTTCTTTTGAATAGTTGAAGCGTTTCGATGCTAATGGCGAAAACAAAACTTTTTGTGCAGGATCGTTACAGGCGACAAAACATGGGCACATCATTTTGAGCCAGAGACAAAAAGGCCGCCAATGGAGTGACGTCACTCTCAATTGTCAAGAAGAAAGAAATTCAAGAAAACTTTTTCAGCCGGAAAGGTTATGATCACTGTGGTCTGAGACAAGGCTGGTGTGACTCTGGTCTATGTGATACCAAGAGGAGATGCAATCAATTCGCAAACATACACCAAGACACTGACCTAACGTAATCGACAGTTCCACAGAGTCATACAGGCACTTGTTTGGGTTGACTGGGGTAGAGCCATGCGGGCAAGGCATACATGTACTTGTTTGGCTGGGGTAGAGCCGTACGTGCAAGGCATACGGGCAACTTGTTTGGGTGGACTGGGGTAGAACCGTACGGGCAAAGCTTACAGGCACTTGTTTGGGGTGAGGTAGAGCCATGCGGGCAAGTCATACATGCACTTGTTGTGGACTGGGGTAGAGCCATACGGGCAAGGCATACATGCACTTGTTGTGGACTGGGGTAGAGCCATACGGGCAAGGCATACATGCACTTGTTTGGGTGGACTGGGGTAGAGCCGTACGGGCAAGGCCTACATGCACTTGTTGTGGACTGGGGTAGAGCCATACGGGCAAGGCATACATGCACTTGTTGTGGACTGGGGTAGAGCCATACGGGCAAGGCATAAATGCACTTGTTTGGGTGGACTGGGGTAGAGCCGTACGGGGAAGGCATACATGCACTTGTTTGGGTGGACTGGGGTAGAGCCGTACGGGCAAGGCATACATGCACTTGTTTGGGTGGACTGGGGTAGAGCCGTACGGGCAAGGCATACGTGCACTTCTTGTGGACTGGGGTAGAGCCATACGGGCAAGGCATACATGCACTTGTTTGGGTGGACTGGGGTAGAGCCGTACGGGCAAGGCATACGGGTACTTGTTTGAGTGGACTGGGGTAGAGCCGTACGGGCAAAGTATACAGGCACTTGTTTGGGGTGAGGTAGGGCCATACGGGCAAGGCTTACAGGCACATGTTTTGGCTGATGTAGAGCCGTACGGGCAAGGCTTACAGTATAGAGTAATAAATATGTTTACATGACATATCCGTGTACATTGTGTAAAAATGTCTGCATTTTGAATAAACAGTTTCGGAAGAAAATTGTGTAGTGCATTACATTCTGACCTTGACTCGTATAACAAGGCTTTATTTATTCTATTTAGATCTCTTTACACCATAATTAAATTCAAAGCAAAAAGGGCAGGAAAATCTATTCTTTTTTTGTTCTATATCTCCGAGAGACATCATCTACATCTATAAAAGGTTGTTGGCATCTCTTTTGGCGCAACACGTTTCTGCGAGCACATCGGTAAATTATATTCAACGAAAGTGAGGTAGAAAGTGAAGGTTACTAAAGGTGAGGTATTCACGTATCCTGAAATATTGGCGGTAGATTATGTATTATGGACACGAGAAACGACTGGTCCTGATATTCTGGTGATACATTTCTTGTCATCGATGGATTGGACATATAGCCAGATATTTAGGTTCAACTATATTAGGTCTATCTCATTCTCAATAGTTATCTTAACTGTATGATCACCTACTAGTTACCTCTACATTCTGCCTCATCTACTGGCTACCTTCACTCTCTACTTCACCAACACGTTACCTTCACTCTCTACCTCACATATAGTTACCTTCACTCTCTACCTCACCAACACGTTAGCTTCACTCTCTACCTGAACAACACGTTACCTTCACTCTCTACCTTACCTTTAGTTACCTTCACTCTCTACCTCACCAACAAATTACCTTCACTCTCTACCTCACCATTAACGACTTTCACTCTCTGTCTCACCAACACGTTACTTTCACTCTCTACCTCACATTTAGTTACCTTCACTCTCTACCTCACCAACACGTTACTTTCACTCTCTACCTCACCTCACCAACAAATTACCTTCACTCTCTACCTCACCAACAAATTACCTTCACTCTCTACCTCACCAACAAATTACCTTCACTCTCTACCTCACCATTAATGAGTTTCACTCTCTACCTCACCAAAACGTTACTTTCACTCTCTACCTCACCAAAACGTTACTTTCACTCTCTACCTCACCAACACGTTACCTTCACTCTCTACCTCACCAACACGTTACCTTCACTCTCTACCTCACCAAAACGTTACTTTCACTCTCTACCTCACCAACACGTTACCTTCACTCTCTACCTCACCAACACGTTACCTTCACTCTCTACCTCACCAACACATTACCTTCACTCTCTACCTCACCAACACGTTACCTTCACTCTCTACCTCACCAACACGTTATTTTCACTCTCTACCTCACCAACACGTTACCTTCACTCTCTACCTGACCAACACGTTACCTTCACTCTCTACCTCACCATCAGCTGCTTTCACAATCTACCTTCCCTTCAGTTACATTCGCTCTCTACCTCATATTCAAGTTACCTTCGTTCTTTCCTCACCTTTAGTAGTTACTTTCACTCTCTATGTCACCTTTAGTTACCTTTCTACCACACTTTCAAGTTACCTTCCCTCTCTACCTCACCTTCAGTTACCGTCACTCTCTACCCCATTTTCAAATTACCTTCACTCTCCACCTCACCTGCAAGTACTTTCACATTCTACCTCTCCTTTAGTTACCTTCACTCTCTACCTTCTTTAGTTACCTTCACTCTCTACCCCACTTTTAAGTTACCTTCACTCTCTACCTCACCTACAAGTTACCTTCACTCTCTTCCCCACTTTCAAGTTACCTTCACTCTCTTCCCCACTTTCAAGTTACCTTCACTCTCTACCCCACTTTCAAATTACATTTACTCTCTACCTCACCTACAAGTTACCTTCATTCTCTTACCCACTTTCAAGTTACCTTCACTCTCTACCCCACTTTCAAGTTACTTTCAGTCTCTACCAAACTTTCAATTTGCCTTCACGCTCCACCTTACCTGCAAGTTACCTTTACTCTGTACCTGACCTTTAGCTACCTTCACTCTCTACCCCAGTTTCAACCTAACTTCACACTCAACTCACTTTCAAGTTACCTTCACTCTCTGCCTAACCTTTAGTTACCTGCACTCTCTACCTCACCTTTAGCTACCCTCACTCTCTACTCCACTTTCAAGTTTCCTTCATTCTATTCCTTAGCTTTAGTTACCTTCATTCTCTACCTCACCTACAAGTTACTTTCACAATCTACCTCGTCTACTAGTTACGTCCCTCTCCATTCCACCTTCAAGTTGTCTCACTTTCTACCTCCATATGTTAAACACCTTAATACTCTATTTTACAGACTAGCTTGTTACACTGTACTGAAGCCATAATATATCTCCAAGTTTACACACCTGTACTGAAGCCATACTATACCTCCCAATTTACACACCTGTACTGAAGCCATAATATACCTCCCAATTTACACACCTGTGCTGAAGCCATAATATACCTCCCAGTTTTCACACCTGTACTGAAGTTATAATATACCTCCCAGCTTACATACCTGTACTGAAGCCATGCTATACCTCCCAGTTTACACACCTGTACTGAAGCAATGCTATACCTCCCAGTTTACATACCTGTACTGAAGCCATGCTATACGTCACAGTTTACACACCTGTACTGAAGCCATGCTATACGTCCAAGTTTACACACCTGTACTGAAGCCATGCTATACCTCACAGTTTACACACCTGTACAGAAGCCATGCTATACCTCCCAGTTTACACACCTGTACTGAACCCATGCTATACCTCCCAGTTTACACACCTGTACTGAAGCCATGCTATACCTCCCATTTTACACACCTGTACTGAACCCATGCTATACCTCCCAATTTACACACCTGTACTGAAGCCATGCTATACATCCCAGTTTACACACAAGTACTGAAGCCATAATATACCTCCCAGTTTACACACAAGTACTGCAGCCATGCTATACCTCCCAGTCTACACACCTGTACGTATTTAAGAGAATACATAACTTCAACCAATCTGATTAAAACGACCACGTGACCAGGCGTGGAACGTAAGGAATAATTCCCAAACACAATAGATCTATGTGTTGTGGAAGACTTGGTTGTATTTGGCTACTGTTACATTAACTCTGTGGCTGCTAACGCATCGTGTTAAACCATAACATTATGTTTGTAGTGTTGCTAGGATGCTGGTGTGGCGCACGTCTTAACGTTTTCTTTCCTATTCACGGATGAAGCTAAGAGATCAACAACTTGTACAAGCTACAGACATGCGTGTATCTCTGTCTGTCGCCAATCTATGTGAGATCAATCGTCAATCTTTAATCGTCAATCTTTAATCGTCAATCTTTATAGAGGGGATCTCACCTGGAACAATAATGCAATCATTGTGTAGCAATAAGTGTGATGTGACAGCTTGCTGTGGTTTCATGATTTGGGATACAACGCCGTGAATCAAGAACAACTACAGGTAAATGACTGAATCCGTTGGAAATCGCACAGGAACACATTCTTTACTAGATTAGAATGACACAGTTTTCTGTTGCTAAACATCTTCAAATATTAGGAGCGCTATGTGGGACTCCGTTTTGCGCTAACTTTCTCCAACAATAGAAGGGAAGACATCATTTCGGACATCCACCTCCACCAACATCCACCTCCACCAACATCCACCTCCACCAACATCCACCTCCACCAACATCTCTCTCCATCAGATCTCGTGTTTCTTCAAGCACCGAGCCAGTCTTCCCAACACAGATTAAGAAAGCATTTTGCAGTTGCTTGACGAGTCGAAACTAAGCCAGCACCCAGCAAATTTCTGTTAGCTGGACTAAACATGTTCAAGTCAATTCGGTATGCGGTTCGTTAGCTTGTCTTCTACATTCGTCTATGTCACCATTTGTTGAAATATTTTCTTGAACCCCTTCGGTGTCCGGTATGTCACCTTATCCTGTGTTTAGCTGTTAGACCAGATAGCAGGTCCCAACCCCACAATGTATATTGCACATAACTGTGATTGACTCACCGACACTGCACACTACCTTTCATGTTTTGCACGTTTCAACACTTTAGCACAAGTTGTTGTCGTAATGTCCATAGTATCAGCGATAGCAGAGGAAGAAACGTAGACCTTAGGCCAATGGCATAATAGAATGGCTCAAAACTGTATTAATGAAGTGATGATCGATATAAACAATTACAGAATAAGACAGTACAACTCTCTACATAATGTATATATATATATATATAGGGAAAGAATGAGGGGGGGGAGGAGGAGGTGGGGGGGGGGGGGGAGATAGAGAGACGTCTGAAACTTTTAGAGAGAAAGAGAAAGACAAATGCGAAAAAAAATACTGAGCGGAGGAAGAGAACGTCCCATATTTCGTCCTATAGAACGTCCCATAGAACGTCTCATATATCGTCCCATAGAACGTCTCATATTTCGTCCCATAGAACGTCCCATATATCGTCCCATAGAACGTCCCATATATCGTTATATAGAACGTCCCATATATCGTCCCATTTATCGTCTCGAAGAACGTCCCATAGATGGTCCCACATGTACAAGCGGACGTAGATTGAATAAGGACAGATATATTACTGAGGTCACTAAAGACATGACCGTATCCGGCGATATAAGAATGGAAATAGTCTTATATAGTCGACGTACATAGAGATAAGACGCGGGAAAGCGAGGAGGAATGAGAGAAATTGAGGAAGACAAAGAGAGAGCCAGAGAATTTCAAAGATAGATTGTCCGTATTTACACTTGTACGTGCCTGTGTTTATATATATATATATATTAATCTAGCAACTTGCCTTAGACTACATATTTTAACATGCATAAGCCAAAGTACGTGCAATTTTCGGACTTACGACAGGTTCAGTTCCAGATCAAGTCTAATCAGAATAGGTAGATGATATATGTAGAAGTTTGAAGACTGTTATAATATGAGTCACTGACCTGCTGACATATCGATCCATGAACTACTCTGCAATCATCATATACCTGCCTAACTGATGTCAATATAGTACTTATAACTAACAGAAACACCTCGTATGTCTTGTGTAAGGGAATATCTTGATCACATTAATGCACGGTTAGGCCACGTCTAGGCAGGCTTTAGGCTACAGGCATACAACACATCTTCTCAAAACGAAACATACTTCAACAGCCTTATTTATTTTCTTTAAATCTAAACTGTTACTGTTATTTTATTAAATGTTATTATCGAACCAAAACAATAAAATAATTTGCACAAAGACTACGATTTTCACAAAATTGCCTAAATCAGAGTGAGTAACATAAGGCCAGAAGACGTGAACCGGGTCTGCAAGCAAACTAACGTTATGTCGCTGAGGTCATATCTTCGAATTGACTGTTACAGAAGTGTAATGCAAAAAGTGTCGTAAATTCGATACAAAAAGTGCCGTAAATTCGATTCAAAAAGTGTCGTAAATTCGAATGGCCGTAACTCGAACAGTCATATTTCGAGGATCGCCTTTATTATAAAGTGGTAGTAATCTGAGGGCATACATCACAGGCCAAACTCTGCTGTACATTAGACTGAGTTTATCCACAGTAGTATATGCGTTACTGTAGAATGTAATAATTGTTTAGATCTCACACTCTTTGAGACTAGTTGTATAGACATTTAACACCATTTCGTTGCATGCACACTTCCCAAATCCGTGTGTCTTTTCTGCATGTATTTTATTTGTAATGATTGTAATTTCTCTAGCTTCCATAAATATGACCTTGAGCTTGTCCACGCATAATCCTATGAGTGAGAGAAAGTGGTTGGATCGCTTCTCCACAAATCAACAGACCTATATGAGTGTCTGGCTAAGTAACATAATTGGCAGGGCGCTTGCTTCTGTTGATAACAGAACTGTGTTCGCGACGAACTACTTGCAAGAATCATGAAATATTTTATCTAGACTTCGTCAGGGCTTTCTTCTATAACCTTTTCTACACCTTCTAACTTTTGATTGCATCATGCAAGAAACTTGAGTCAATGAAATAAATGGAATTCACTCAATTTGATATAAATAGCTAGAGGACCTGTGCAAATAATATAATCCTCTACATCACAGTCGGGATCAACATGCAGAGCACTTCACGAGCTATATCCGTCAGCGACCCAAAGCTAGCGTTAGGGTCAGTGACCCAGATCTGCTAAAACCATTATCCACCTCCACGAGGTTATCCCGGATAACAGACTGCAAGAGACCAGACTGGATAAGGAGACAGTTCGAAGAGAGAAAGCTGAACCAGTAACCAACAATGCCATGCTGAAATCGGGTGTGTCTGACCAAATGCGCAGTCAAACTGTTAACTACGAGGATGTTAATACCAGGGTACAAATGGCTCAACCTTTATCATGTTCAGAATCATGTGGAACTCTTCAATGATCATATTGCATATCAAGCTAGGGATCTTCAACTCTAATCCGTAGAGAGAAAACATGACGGATGAACAAACTCAATATTAAGATATTCATAAATAAAATTGTGGTCCTACAGTGATTCGACACGGTTACAGATGAAAGCTACTTGGACAGAACAAAACAATGACTGGTGGGAAAGGAAATCTTAGTGAGAAGGTGGGCCTGGATACTCTACACACTGCGAAAGTCCCAAGTCAGTATCACAAGGCAATCTCTGACATGCGACCAACAGGGTACAAGAAATCACGGAACGCCACAAAACACTTGGAGGAAATACGTAGAAGCCGATATAGGAACAAGTGGGAGAAGTAGAAAGAATTGGTTAAAATAGCACAGGACCGGTTTTCTTGAAGAGGGTTAGTTGATGGTCTTCGAATCCTTAGACGATGAGGACGAAGGAGAAAACATACCTATATGAGCGTATGAGTAACAGAGAGATCAGAGTTTTTGTCTCTTTTGGTAAAAGAACGATGGTCCATCTACGGCCTCAACTCGTTTCAGTTTAACAAATTGTAAAGTGTCACATTAATTGTAAAGTGTCACATTAATTTTAAAGTGCCACATTGCTTACCGTTAAGAACGAGCAGCCTGCTAGGATGGGACCCAGTCAGACCTAGTAAAATGAAGTCACTAACACTGCATTCGCTACGACCCAATGTCTTCAACGAGAACGCCTTTACGTTACATATATAGAGTGTAGTACGAAAATGTAGGATAGAGTATGATAGAAGGAGATGGAGAATAGGTGTGGGATAGAGTGTAGTAAGAGAATAGGTGTGGGACAGAGTGGTATAGAAGGAGATAGAGAATAGGTGTGGTATAGAAGGAGATAGAGGTGTGGGACAGAGTGGAATAGAGGGAGATAGAGAATAGGTGTGGTATAGAAGGAGATAGAGGTGTGGGACAGAGTGGTATAGAAGGAGATAGAGAATAGGTGTGGTATAGAAGGAGATAGAGGTGTGGGACAGAGTGGAATAGAGGGAGATAGAGAATAGGTGTGGTATAGAAGGAGATAGAGGTGTGGGACAGAGTGGAATAGAGGGAGATAGAGAATAGGTGTGGTATAGAAGGAGATAGAGGTGTGGGACAGAGTGGAATAGAGGGAGATAGAGAATAGGTGTGGTATAGAAGGAGATAGAGGTGTGGGACAGAGTGGTATAGAGGGAGATAGAGAATAGGTGTGGTATAGAAGGAGATAGAGGTGTGGGACAGAGTGGAATAGAGGGAGATAGAGAATAGGTGTGGTATAGAAGGAGATAGAGGTGTGGGACAGAGTGGAATAGAGGGAGATAGAGAATAGGTGTGGTATAGAAGGAGATAGAGGTGTGGGACAGAGTGGAATAGAGGGAGATAGAGAATAGGTGTGGTATAGAAGGAGATAGAGGTGTGGGACAGAGTGGAATAGAGGGAGATAGAGAATAGGTGTGGGACAGAGTGGTATATATGGAGATAGTGAATGGGTGTGGTGTAGAGGGAGATAGAGAATGGGCGTGGAATAGAAGGAGATAGAGGTGTGGGACAGAGTGGTATAGAGAGAGATAGAAAATAGGTGTGGTATAGGAGATAGAGGTGTGGGACAGAGTGGTATAGAAGGAGATAGAGGTGTGGGACAGAGTGGTATAGATGGAGATAGTGAATGGGTGTGGTATAGAGGGAGATAGAGAATGGGCGTGGAATAGAAGGAGATAGATGTGTGGGACAGATTGGTATAGAGGGAGATAGAGATGTGGGGCAGAGTGGTATAGAGGGAGATAGAGATGTGGGGCAGAGTGGTATAGAGGGAGATAGAGATGTGGGGCAGAGTGGTATAGAGGGAGATATAGGTGTGGGACAGAGTGGTATAGAGGGAGATAGAGATGTGGGGCAGAGTGGTATAGAGGGAGATAGAGGTGTGGGACAGAGTGGTATAGAGGGAGATAGAGATGTGGGGCAGAGTGGTATAGAGGGAGATAGAGGTGTGGGACAGAGTGGTATAGAGGGAGATAGAGATGTGGGGTAGAGTGGTATAGAGGGAGATAGAGGTGTGAAACAGAGTGGTATAGAGGGAGATAGAGGTGTGGGACAGAGTGCGAGATATATATATATATATTTAGAGAGAGAGAGAGAGATACATAGTGTAATAGAAATAGAGAGAGAGATGTGTGTTGTGTGCGTGTGTGCGCGTGTTTTTTGTAATGATATCTTTGTTTATAGAAGAGTGTTTCAATTGAAAATTATATTATTTGTTGCCTTAATCTCCAGTGCGTTCGATACAAGTCTCTCAGCACTTAGACAGTTTTGCATGGTATACTCTAAACCAGAGGTGGCCAAACTACAGCCCGCGGGCCAGATCAACCAGTTTTGGCCGGCTTCTTATTGTAGACTGAAAATGACTGACTGTTTACTCCTGCCACTGTGCTAAAAACAATATATCAAAATAGCACGTCCATGCACCACAAACTAAACTAAAATGCCCCAAAATGTACGATTAACATTTCCCCACCTTCCACACCGCCAACTACCTCCCCCCCCCCTCTCTCTCTCTCTCTCTCTCTCTATATATATATATATATATATATATATATATATATATATATATATATATCATCATCATGTAGCATGTCCTTTGTAGAACGTCGCTCCCATCACAGTCTGTCTGAAAGAAACTCGTTTCCTTGCCAAAACACCAGCTTCCGCCACTGTCATACTCAGGCATTCCTGGATATCTTGGTGTCATCGTCTTCTTGGTCTACCCCTTCCTCTTTTGCCTGGCACCATACCTTCCATCACCGTTCTCTCAAGACCGTTGTGTCTCTTGATGTGACCAAAGTATTTGCATTTTCTAGCCAAAATGGAATTGATAAACAAGTTAACCTCTATGCTCAACTCTTGCCGAATGTCTACATTTGTTCTTGTCTCTGTCCAGGATATTCTGAGGATCTTTCTGTAACATTTTGACTCCAATGATTCGATTCTTTGTCTAGAAGTTTTAGTAATCGTCCATGCTTCACAACCATAAGCTGCCACAGGAAAAACACAGGCTCTCAAGACTTTTACTTTTATCGTTTTGTTGGTGCCCTGCCATAATTTCTTTAGGCTGTTCAGTCTCTGCATTGCCATAGCTAGTCTTCTTCTGATTTCTTTCGAGCAGTCACCATTTTTGTCAATTCTAGAGCCCAGATATTCAAAATGTGTAACCTGATCTATTTCCTCACCACCCACTGTAAATTTATGCTGACATTGTGTTTTATCGGTGGTCATTATCTTTGTTTTGTTTATGTTTATGAACATGCTTTGATCTTTACTATGTCCATTAACGGCTGAAAGTAGCTGCTCTAGCCCTTCTGCACTTCTTGATAGTATCACTGTGTCATCTGCGTATCGTAACTCTGGAATCTCGTCCCCCCCCCCTTCCCCCCCCCCCCCCTGCACCCCCAATCGTAAATGGGTCGAAACTTTCAATGTTCACATCTTCTCGAACATTTCTCTTTATACATTCCGCATATATGTTGTACAGATAAGGTTAGAGTATACATCCCTGTCGGACTCCCTTTTGTACTGCAAACCAATCTGATGTTTGCCCAGATACTCGGACAGCGGCTTGTTGATCTTGGTATAATGTTTCAATGAGATGGACTATATGCAAAGGAAACCCCATTTCCTTCATGATTCTCCCCAGATTTTGATGTTTTGCCATGTCGAAGGCCTTAGTGTAATCAATTAAACATGTGTACAGGTATACATTAAACTCTCTACATTTTTAACTTGTATATGTGGTCCCGGGTCCCTCTGCCTTTCCTAAAACTTACCTGGACTACGTGAATTTCAGATTCAAACCTTTTCTCTATCCTTCTGAATAGGATTCGCAAGAGTATCTTGCTAGCGTGGCTGATCAGCGCGATAGTTCGGTAGTTCGTGTACAGCTTCATGTTGCCTTTTTTGGGGAGGGGAATATAAATTGATTTCATCCATACTTCTGGCCACTCTGCACTGTGCCATATCTGTTTACACAGCTTGTGATAGACTCGAGCACATGCCTCTCCTCCTGCTTGTATTAGCTCTGCTGGGATATCATCGCATCCTGGGGACTTTCTTTTTTTCAGGCTTTTAATTGCAGAGCGTACTTCTTCCAATGTTGGTTCAGGTTCTTTCTCATCCTTTGGTAGGATTGTAACTGAGCGCTTTGTGCTATCTCCATACATGTTTCCGCAGTACTCTCTCCATCTATTCAGTATGTCTTTGGTTTCTGTTAATGTGTTATCCTTTTTGTCATTGATGACACGTGGAACCGGACGGAATTCCCTTGTCAGTGTTCTTATTGCTTTGAATGCATCTCTTTCTCTGCCTTGTTGTTGTAAGTTTTTTATATCCTTACACGTTTCTACTATGTATCTTCTTTTATCTTTTCTTATTTCTCTTCTAACTTTTCTTGCGCAGTTTTTATATGCTGTGTTGGTCCCCATACTTCCCATTTGTTTTAATTGTTGCCTTTCTGCAATGAGTTTCTGTGTTTCCTCTGTTATATAGCTATTTGTCTTGTGCAATATCTTTGGAATCATTTCTTTTGCTGTCGAGATCAAAATATCCCTTGCGTACGATGTCAACTCCTAAGATGTCATCTCTTCCTGTACCGCAAGCAACGCCTCAAATTTGTTTTCTTCTTTGATGTTGTATTCAGTAGGTATTGCTGATACCTCGAAGCGTATTGGCTGGCAACCTTTGTTGATCCTGCGTAGTCTTGTTTGGAAAACTGCAAACAGTAATTCATGGTCCGTATCGCAGTCTGCTCCTGGCAGCGTTTTTGTCGCCAGCACATTTGATCTCCATCTTTGTTGCACTAGGATGTAGTCTATTTGGTTTCTGCTGTTGCCATCAGGGGAGGTCCACGTGTACAGTCTTCGTGGATGTTGTTTGAAGAAGGTGTTGGCAATGGAGAGGTTGTTTTCTGTGCAGAATTCAACCAGTTTTTCTCCTCGCTCATTTCTCTCCTTTGTCCTCTCCGACTTTCGCATTGAAATCGCCAATGATGACCAAGATGTCTCTTTTTTCAACTTTATCCATCACTTCTTGCAAGGTGTTATAGAAATCATCCATTTCACAATCGTCTGCTGCTGATGTTGGTGCATACACTTGAATTATTGTTAAATTTCTAGTCTTTTTCTTTAGTCTGATTACAATTATGCGGTCTTTGGCTGGATTGTAACCGAGTAGTGAAGGTGCTTTCTTCTTTGACAGAATAAAGCCGACCCCGCTTTTTCCACCCTTGTCCGTCCCAGAGTATATGGATGTTTCTCCTGAGGAGCTGGTACAGTGCCCTTGACCGGCCCATCTTTGTACAGAGACTCCAAGAATCTCTATCTTGATTCTCTCCATTTCTCTTCCGATCAGGAACAACTTGCCCTGGTATAGGCTTCTGACGTTCCATGTGCCTATGCTTAGTTTTATTTTTAGTCCCATTTCAGAGTTGTCCACTGTAATGCAGTCAGGCTTTAGGCCGTCATCTCTATTACTTGTACTGACTCTGAAATCGGCCTCTTCCCCAGTTGGCGTCGATGATCTGCCTGGCCTGAGGGCCTCACCATCAGATCTTTGAGTTTCGTTTCTCTCGACTGTCATGGGTTTCTTGGCATTTTACATCCAGTAGTTTGCCATTGCTTTCTGAACGGTGTTCTGGCCGCTTACCAACTATGGTCTCTGGTGCGCCCTTAGCCCGATACCAGGCGTATCCAGCTCCCGCTCTCAGAGTCGTTGTCCCACAGGTCAATCTTCCGCCTCGTCCAGCAGCAGCTGTGTGTACTTGTCAGGGGTGGACTCCTCTTCTTGTCATTTCACCCACGTAGTTTAGCCGGCCAGCCAAAGCCGTTGCCCGGGGGGTGGCGCTGCCGTACACAGGCATACTCTATGAGCCATACGTGAGCTAGACAGAAGCGGGGGAACCAAATAGGATCCTGGCCATCAAGGATGTGGCTGCCTTCACCGTGAGGTGCTATCCCTTACACACTTCTGCCCTATATATATATATATATATATCATATCAATTGAACTGTACTAGAGAGTGCCGACAGAACGGAATTAACGTTAAATCTTATACGAACGTTACCCACTTCTGAGAAAATGGGCCCTGAAAGTGTGCTCTATATTTGATGGTACATATCTTTGTGAGACATGTACTGCCATAAATCTTATCAAATCCAAGACAAGAAACAGATTAACTGACTCTGTATTATCCCACGTTTGCCGAATTGCTACGTCACAAGGGAAGTAGACTGGTGATAAGCCACACTCTTCACAATGAAATAACACACACAAGTATATTTGAAATAAATAATTACATTTCATAATACAAATTACAAAACAAATTAAAACAATAGATTCATTATTTTCTTTTTAAAAAGGAATTTCAGTCCTAGGACTGGTATACATGTCTCGGTAGATGTGCAGACAGTAGTTTGCCATTGCTTTCTGTGCGTGGTTCATTATATATGTAAAATTAAATCTCGGAACGTTATTTTTTAATGATGTTGTAGGTCTGGCCCTTTGGTGTTACCCTTTACCACAATCTGGCCCTCGTTCAACGTTAGCTTGGCAACCACTGCTCTAGACGATACAAGTGTCTCATCGCCTTTAAAGTTGTGCTAGCCTTCATCTAGACCATGAGGTATTTTGGTCGACGTAGTCATCACACGTCGTACCAACTATGCAGAGACGTTGTGGAACCAGTACATTACGATGATGCTGTATGCTGAACCTTGACTGATGTCCAGAAGTGCCATTATTTCATTCATAGGTATTCGGCGATGTTTCATCAATATGCGTTCAGTTTCTCCAATCGGCTTTAGTGTCACTTCACCGTGTGCCTCACTCTGGCTTCACAACACCGTGTGCTGAATCTGGCTTCACAACACCGTGTGCTGACTCTGGCTTCACAACACCGTGTGCCTCACTCTGTCTTCACAACAACGTGTGCTGACTCTGGCTTCACAACACCGTGTGCTGACTCTGGCTTCACAACACCGTCTGCTGACTCTGGCTTCACAACACCTTATGCTGACTCTGGCATCACTACTCGGTGCGACTGGCTTTGGCGTCACTACTCGGTGTGACTGACTTTCGCGTCAGTTCTCCGTGTGCTTAACTCTGATATCACAACTTCGTGTGCTGACTCTGACGTCACTGCTGTGTGTGTCTGACTCTGATTTCAATACTGGGTGAATCTGACTCTGGCGTCAATACTCGGTGCGCCCGACGCTGGCGTCACTACTTTGTGTTCCTGCTCCTGTATAAAACATTGTCACAGAAATCACGCCGTTTCTGAACTTCCTACTTCACTCGTATACCTGGTGGAGTGTTAGGTATGCGTACCCGTACTGGCCGTTGAATGTCAAAATGGTTTCACACCATGACTGTTTCCTACCAAACCGGAAAACATGACCCTACTGTCTTTTGTGTATGTCAATAGTAAGGCGGACATCTTCAAGCGGAAACTATAACGTTATGAGTCTCGTCTCCACCGTCATGCCACCTGCTAAACGTTTTGGAAAGCAACAAAGCTAGAAACGGACGTCTCGAATCTCTTAACCAATTTTAAGGTTTTTATTTAAAGCCACAAAGTATATAATGCCCAGTATAATGTAACGGCTAACAATTTATATATTCTAAACTGTTAGGTTTTCAGTTGAAAACACTAGATTTTCAATCTAATAGAAGACTGCAGACGACAGAAGGCCGTACTAAGTCGTCTTAGCGCCTTTTGTGACAATGTAGTATTAGTGTCACATTGTTAATACACAACACCAGTCTGTGCACTCAATCTTCGTGAAATATCACCCTGATGGATAGCCAAATGTCCTACCGAGATTCGTACTTGGCGTGCATGATTGTGTAAAACTTCAGGTTTTCCAACTCCTAGGCAGCGTAGGCTCAGCTAGGCAGCAGTAGGCTCAGCTAGGCAGCAGTAGGCTCAGCTAGGCAGCAGTAGGCTCAGCTAGGCAGCAGTAGGCTCAGCTAGGCTCTGAGGCAGGAAAGTGGTTCAAAGAGCAGACTTCACTGCATCTGGCCATCCCCAAATGTGACTAGCCCTTTTCACTGCTAAAATTGCTGGCGACAGAGCACGAACGTATCTCCTCACGTGACGTCTTTATTCTGACTTCGCCAGGTACCCATGTACAGCTGGGTCGCCTGTGAGAAGCAGTTATACAATGAACTAACCAATGACCTGCCCCGTTTGAACACCAAAATGTATTTGAATCTGTTACGTTAGGATTATAAGCACAATGTACAAACCCCTATCCACGCGCTTCGAAGGTAAAACAGCTGTAATGTCTCGTGGATGTCATCAGACTTGCTTATCTCCTTACTTGCGCTTTCTGTTCGATCTACATTCATGCATCATCTTTAGAGTTACGGTATATGGGACCCCTACATCTGTTGTCGTGATATGTGATTATTGGGCCCTATCAATGCATCACCTGTACTGGTCTGTGATTATTGGGCTCTATCAGTACATCACGTGTCCAGGCTTGTGATTATTGGGCCATAACAGTACATCACCTGTTCGGGTTTGTGATTATTGGGCTCTATCAATTTATGACGTACTGAAAACTGACTGAGATCCATCACTCAACAACCAAAGGCCACTCTGCCTAGCAACTGTCGAAGTGCTACATCGCTCGGTAGAAAGATCCCTTGACCAATGACTCGCGCCATACTGCGAACCTACTGAAAACAGATAAATGCTACAATAAAGAGAGAACATGCGGAACATTTTAACATCATGGCAGTCTACATCCGAACTGATAAGCATATCTAGGGACAGGAAGCTGGTCCATGATCGCCTACACCAGTTGGAACAGCGTATGAAGTTGAGGATGACGAGCCTACTTGGTACATGTCATGTTTACAACTTCCGTTGTTATTTGTAATCAATCGTAATCATTTCCTGCAGGCCAGATGGCCTATCCAGTTTAGTTGACACATGACAGCAGCTTTATTATGTCCATGTCCAACCGAATGTTGACACACCTCATCATATTTACGTGGCTGGAGACTGCACATCGGTGGGCAGTTTCATCTGTCCCTACTTACCACAGGTAGTTCAGTTGTTGAATAGTGAATGAGTTATGTCTGTCTGTTTATCTGTATGTCTATCTGGCTGTCTGTATATCTGCATGTCTATCTGGCTGTCTGTATATCTGCATGTCTATCTGGTTGTCTGTATAAATGCATGTCTATCTGGCTGTCTGTCTATCTACCTACCTGTCTGCCTCTACCTACCTATCTGTCTATCTATCTATCTATCTATCTATCTATCTATCTATCTATCTATCTATCTATCTATCTATCTATCTATCTATCTATCCGTCTATCTATCCATCGATTTCCATCGATCAATCCATCTCCATTCATTCATCCATCGATCCATATCCATCCATTCATCCAACTATCCACCTATCCATCCATCTATCTACTTTACTCCCATCGATCTGTTAACCCCGTCTTTCACACACTTGATCTATATTTCGCGTCAGGTTAAGAGAGCCCAAGGGACTCCAGCAGTTGTATCGATGAACACGCGAGCATCGGAGACTCGCCTTGCGTGGGCGCACATTGTTCCGTCCTGCTGTGTGCTGACACTGCGACCACTCGAGCACTTCTATGTTGGATTGTTGGTCTCAACCTCATCTTCGCTTGTTGGCCATTGTCAAACATGTTGCGGTGACTATCCTTTACGTTTCCATGACAACACCTGTGTTCATGAACCTTCAATTTGTCAATAAATAGAGCGGACAATTTGCGACACAACTAAGGCAATAACACATATAGAAAGGCATCAATTATTGATTATGTTTGATCAATTAGTGGACGCTTTTCCTCCACTACCAGAATCCATTTTGTTTGAAGACGATTAAACACAACATGCATGCCTTTCATCCACAAACATTATCCATTTCGTTTAACCAAAGAGTGCATGCTTTACTTCCACAAACAATATCCATTTTGTTAGACAAAGACGTATGGTCATGCATACAAACAGAGGGTCATCAAGAGACACTTACTTAATACTGAGCGACCCTGAGACTTTTACAAAACTAACTATTGAGCGACCCTGAGACACTTACAAAACTAACTATGCAGCAGCGACGACACACTTTCAAGACTAACTATTTAGTGGCCCTGAGACACTTACAAGTCTAACTATTTAATAGCGACGAGACACTTGAAAGACTAATTATTTAGCGGTTAAGAGACACTTACAAGACAAACTATTGATCATCTTTGAGACACTTACAAGACAAACTATTGATCATCTTTGAGACACTTATAAGACAAACTATTGATCATCTTTGAGACACTTACAAGACAAACTATTGCGCAGCGATGATACACTTACTTTGGTCTGTCGCCACTACAACTTACATGAAGTCTTACTTTGGTCTGTCATCACTACAACTTACATGAAGCCTTACTTTAGTCTATCGCCACTACATCTTACATGAAGCCTTACTTTGGTCTCTCACCACTACAACTTACATGAAACCTTACTTTGGTCTGTCACCACTACAGCTTACATGAAACCTTTCTTTACGAGCATGTGTACAGGTGATTTGATTAAAAATAATTGTGCGTTATGATGTTGCTAGCTTCATGAACAACCTTCTGTGATCGCCGTTTACTAACTGGTTTGAATGTTCTAGCTGTTCAATTGATAGCATCCATGTGTCACCGGTGTATAGAGAGCCACTTAACCTCGTTTGGAGCCATTTAATATTATTGTTCTTTATAGACTATTCTTTCTACTATTTAAGGGGCCGCACTTTCAACCTCAGATGTAGTGCTTCGGGTTATATCAAATGCCTTTTAACCCCATCGTGGCAGTCTTATTTACATACTACGCAGACGGTTTGTAAACCGCCACGGGATTTGTCCGTTGAAACTTCCGTATCGATTGGCAAATCTATGCCAGTTCATTCAGAAAAAAGGGCAGCCGCTTATCAGGACCGCCATTCTAGATATGGGTTTCCTTTCCGGTGGATGGAGGCCATGTTTTGTTGTCTCTCATAGAAAAGCAAGTCCGGCTCTGGTGAGATTCCACCGTCTGGATTCACTGTGATTGTTTGTCACCTCCGTCTTGTCACCAGGAAATGGGGGATTCAGTGGATAGACTTCTCATTTATTCTCTCTTCTCCCTGTCTCTCACTTCTCTCCTCTCTCCACCTCCCTGTCATCCTCTCTCCCATTCCCTCTTCTCCATGTCTCTCACTTCTCTCCTCTCTCCACCTCCCTGTCATCCTCTCTCCCATTCTCTCTTCTCCCTGTCTCTCACTTCTCTCCTCTCTCCACCTCCCTGTCATCCTCTCTCCCATTCTCTCTTCTCCATGTCTCTCACTTCTCTCCTCTCTCCACCTCCCTGTCATCCTCTCTCCCATTCCCTCTTCTCCCTGTCTCTCACTTCTCTCCTCTCTCCACCTCCCTGTCATCCTCTCTCCCATTCTCTCTTCTCCCTGTCTCTCACTTCTCTCCTCTCTCCACCTCCCTGTCATCCTCTCTCCCATTCCCTCTTCTCCCTGTCTCTCACTTCTCTCCTCTCTCCACCTCCCTGTCATCC
Source organism: Ariolimax columbianus (assembly GCA_036924085.1). Classification (NCBI taxonomy): domain Eukaryota; kingdom Metazoa; phylum Mollusca; class Gastropoda; order Stylommatophora; family Arionidae; genus Ariolimax; species Ariolimax columbianus. Next base: position 88,925,339 of record JAVGWX010000010.1, on the reverse strand, counting down.
TCTCTCCCATTCTCTCTTCTCCCTGTCTCTCACTTCTCTCCTCTCTCCACCTCCCTGTCATCCTCTCTCCCATTCTCTCTTCTCCCTGTCTCTCACTTCTCTCCTCTCTCCACCTCCCTGTCATCCTCTCTCCCATTCTCTCTTCTCCCTGTCTCTCACTTCTCTCCTCTCTCCACCTCCCTGTCATCCTCTCTCCCATTCTCTCTTCTCCCTGTCTCTCACTTCTCTCCTCTCTCCACCTCCCTGTCATCCTCTCTCCCATTCTCTCTTCTCCCTGTCTCTCACTTCTCTCCTCTCTCCACCTCCCTGTCATCCTCTCTCCCATTCCCTCTTCTTTCCTGTTTCACTCTCCACTTCCTTCTTTTTGTTCTATTCCTTTCTTTAATGTCATCTATCCATCACATCTCTTCTCTTTCTATTTCCTCCGTTACGCTCTTTCTCTCCCAGATATCTCTCAATCACGCTTACTTTCTATCTCTCTCTCTCTCTCTCTCTCTCTCTCTCATTCTCCGCTTTCTCTCTATATTTTGCTCATTAATGCATGTCATAAAGTTAGTCTCCATAGCGCCACTGTTGTCAGTTGTTGTTACGGGCAGCATCCGGGCTCTCGTCCTTCGGCCCAATGCCATGTAATGGTATCTGCACGTGCTTGCCGCCTGGTGTTTAGTGCCATACAAAATGTTCCATGTATCTGGGTAAGGAGGAAGCATTTTCCTAAACTCATTGAACGCTGAGCACTCAAAGAGATGATGACCAATGGTTTCATGTGCGTGTGTACACAGCTGGCACTCAGGAGTATGTTGTGGTTGAACTCTGTTCATGTGTTTGTTTAGTGGGATGTGGTGGGTTCTGTTCAGGTGTTTGTTTAGTGGGATGTGGTGGGTTCTGTTCAGGTGTTTGTTTAGTGGGATGTGTTGGATTCTGTTCAGGTGTTTGTTTAGTGGGATGTGTTGGATTCTGTTCAGGTGTTTGTTTAGTGGGATGTGTTGGATTCTGTTCAGGTGTTTGTTTAGGGGGATGTGTTGGGTTCTGTTCAGGTGTTTGTTTAGTGGGATGTGTTTTGTTCTGTTCAGGTGTTTGTTTAGTGTGATGTGTTGGGTTCTGTTCAGGTGTTTGTTAAGTGGGATGTGTTGGATTCTGTTCAGGTGTTTGTTTAATGGGATGTGTTGGGTTCTGTTCAGGTGTTTGTTTAGTGGGATGTGTTGGGTTCTGTTCAGGTGTTTGTTAAGTGGGATGTGTTGGGTTCTCAGTCGGAAAATGGTGCTCTGATCCTTCCTTGTCAGTTGATTGACACTGTTATTTGGACTGGGCTTGCCATATGTCTGTAGACTTCGCTTCCCGTATTTCCCATGGCCCATTCGTTCAGCAAAGTTTCTTTGTTTGCTGATCTTATGAGCTGTTTCACTGTTTGTAAAGTTTTTGCTGTGAGGCTGCTTTTGTCTTGATCCCTCCTTTGCTAATCTGTTAACCTTGTCATTGCCATGTGTCCTTGAGTGTCCAGGGAGCAGCTGCAGAACTATTTTGAGAGTACTGGATGTGATCATGTGGTCAATGTCTAGAGAATTTTGAATAAGGTCAGGCCAACTGTGCACCAACACACTCTAATACTTGACGAGCTGACATTGAATATGTGAAAATAGCAGTGTTTTGGTCTTTGAAGGAAAGGCATCAAAAACTATCCTCAGATGGTACAAAGCGGCTACAAGTACAGTGATCTCAACTTCATAATTCGAACAAACGTTCTCCAAAAGCACCAGACAGTTCATCAGAGGATCCATCTGGGTATTGTATATAAAGGCCATAACCTGCTTTGATGGTGGCTTTAAACGTAGATCCATCAGTATACACATGTATCCATTCATCGAGATAGGCATCTATAGTTCTTTGAGCTGCTCGAATGAGAGAACTTGGATCTGAACTTTTGGTTGTATCATCTATTAATTTTCTTAGTATTTCTGGTGTTTAAAGGAATGGTGAGTATGTCTTTTACTACTCTCTGTAACTCTTGTCTTCTTTCTGGTAGAGGGTATCTGTCTTTGATTTCACTAACATGGTGAAGTACCTACTTTTGTTTAATTATGCTGCCAGTTTTCCACAAGGAGTCTGTTGGGATGATCCCGTTTCATTCTGCTACTTCGCTCATAAACTTCCATAACTGCTTTATCCCTCCTGCCTTATCTCAAGGGGTTCAACTTGTGTTTGGGTATCGCAAGCTGCAGTTGGTGGTGTCCTCATTGTTCTACTAATGAAGCATAGAGCACTATTTCACACCATGTCCAGGGATTCTGGGTTAGATTTTGAACAAGTTGTAAGGAGTGAACTATTATATTATATTGCTGAGCGCACATAACCAAGGTCTAAGACTCTCAATGTATCCTTGTCTGATCCCCATGATGTACCAGCAAACCTATTTAATAGCTGTAGACGTCTCACAGCTTTATTCTTCACATTCTGGATGTGATGTTTGAGGTTGAGTTGTCGGTCAAGTGTGACTCCAAGATATGTGGTCTGTTCTTCTCTAATATATTGGTGTTCCTCTAATCTCAAAATTACGTTTTTTTTAAAACGTTGTGGCTCTTGGTACAACTTAGAAATGAGAGTGTGGTAATCCTTCTTCTCAATTTTCTTAAGAAGAGATCGCATCCTTCACCTTCGTCTGGACCGTTAGCTCAGTCAGGGAGTACTTTATTCATTTGCAAGTTTGTTTAGGTAAAAAAATATGGCCACTTTATGCGTGTTGTTCTGGAAGCCATCATTTATTCTTTGTGTTAGCCGAAAGGCTGGTCTACAGTCCAGCTACCAATTCTGAACCCTGCTTGTTCCTCGCTAAGGTGTTGGATTTCTCAAAGAACCAATATAGTCGTGTGTTTATCATTCTCTCTTTAATTTACACAGGCACGATTTTAGGGAGATGGGCCGATAGCTGTTTGGTTCATTCGGAGGTTTTTTTTGTTTTTCAATATCGGCACTATTTGTGCATTCCTCCATGTTTTGGGGAGATTGCCATTCCTCCATGCCATGCTGATCAATCTGAGGATAGCTTCTTTACCTCGAGTCCCCAGATGAAGAAGCATTTCATTGTGGATCTTGTCTGCCCCTGGAGCCTTTCTAGGTTTGATTTTCTTCAGGGCCTGCTGGAGGTCTTGCATGTTGGAATCTTCTTAAAATATGGAGTCATTGGCTTGTGGGGCTTTCTTTTGGCACTTTAGGCAGCGCAAATGCTTCCTATCGTGTTCTATAAGTTTTCTTGCTCTATTCATAGAGGCGAAGTAGCGATTAAAGTGTTCTGCTTTCTTTTGGTTTTCAGTGATTGTTCTCTCTCCATCTATCCCTGGCCTCCGGTTCACTCTCCTGTTTCCCCTGGACAGACTGTCAACCAATGACCAGGCTCTATTTCCATTTTTCCTGAGGTCTAACTTGGAGCATGTCTCAGCACATTTTTCACTTTCTGGTTTCTTGACTGTCAGCTTGACTTTGGCACACGATTTGTTGTTCTGCATCTTTGCTTCTAGTGACAGCTTTGTTTCAAGGGTTGTTATTGACTGTCAGCTTGACTTTGGCACACGATTTGTTGTTCTGCATCTTTGCTTCTAGTGACAGCTTTGTTTCAAGGGTTGTTATTGACTGTCAGCTTGACTTTGGCACACGATTTGTTGTTCTGCATCTTTGCTTCTAGTGACAGCTTTGTTTCAAGGGTTGTTATTGACTGTCAGCTTGACTTTGGCACACGATTTGTTGTTCTGCATCTTTGCTTCTAGTGACAGCTTTGTTTCAAGGGTTGTTATTGACTGTCAGCTTGACTTTGGCACACGATTTGTTGTTCTGCATCTTTGCTTCTAGTGACAGCTTTGTTTCAAGGGTTGTTATTGACTGTCAGCTTGACTTTGGCACACGATTTGTTGTTCTGCATCTTTGCTTCTAGTGACAGCATTGTTTCAAGGGTGGTTATTGCATTCTTTCTATCATGTATAGGACTCTGTATTTCTCTATTCTAGAATGGTCTAAATCAGCGGTGACCAAGCTAAGGTTGGCCGAGGGCCAGATTTTGGTAAAAGGTAACACCAGAGGGTCAGACCTATAACATCCTTAACAAAAATAACGTTCGGAGATTTAGTTCTACATATATAATGAAGAGCCAGGTACAGAAAACAATGGCAAACTACTCTATACTTAGAAAACATTTTTACAAATGTAAACTCTTACACATGAAAACGTGTACAAAAGCTAAACGCCAACTGTGCACGAACACACTCCACAAGGCCAACTGTGCACCAACACACTCCACAAGGTCAACTGTGCACCAACACATTCCACAAGGCCAACTGTGCACCAACACACTCCACAAGGCCAACTGTGCACCAACACACTCCACAATGCCAACTGTGCACCAACACACTCCGCAAAGCCAACTGGGCACCAACACACTCCACAAGGCCAACTGTGCACCAACACACTCCACAAGGCCAACTGTGCACCCGAACTCCTTCCTATATAAATATACCTACCATCCACCCCACTCCCCTAAGAACAAAGCAACACCATTTGATCTCATAGACTTCCGACCACATTAAAAATATGTCATTGCTTTCAGTTTATCATTATCAAAGTAGGTCCCGACACTGTCTTCGCCTGTCCACGTGCACGATCAGAGATTTAACGTTATCATGTACATTCTGTCGGCATTATTTAGTAGAGCTCAATTGCTTTGATAGAGAGAAATAGAGAGAGAGAGAAAGAGAGAGAGAGAGAGAGAGTTTGTGGTATTGTGGGAGGTGGCGATATATTAATCGTCTATTTTGGGTCTTTTGGTATTTTATTTCCGGTACCTGTGCGTGCTATTTTCTAATACTTTTTATTAGCACAGTTGTCGGAGTAAAACAGTAATTGTCAATCAACGATGAGAGGTCGGCCCAAAACTGGTTGGCAGGCCGGTTAAAACTGGTTGGCGGGTAGAATCTGGCCCGCGGGTCGAAGTTTGACCACCTCTGGTCTATATGTTTTATGACATGCTGTATATGTTGTATAAAGTATATTTTGACCCAGTATGCCAGATAGTGCTATTCTGTATGTCTGTGGGATGGGCTGTTATATGTGTGACAAATGCCTGAATGTCATTTCGGATGTAGGTAGTCAGTGCACTCACAGGCATAGCTAGTGTATCCTGTCAGGCTCAGGTCAGTGCACTCACAGGCATAGCTAGTGTATCCTGTCAGGCTCAGGTCAGTGCACTCACAGGCATAGCTAGTGTATCCTGTCAGGCTCAGGTCAGTACACTCACAAGCATAGCTAGTGTATCCTGTCAGGCTCAGGTCAGTGCACTCACAGGCATAGCTAGTGTATCCTGTCAGGCTCAGGTCAGTGCACTCACAGGCATAGCTCGTGTATCCTGTTAAGCTCAGGTCAATGTCCTTGTGTAGTTTCTTACAGGAGAGGCACATGAACCCTGTGGCTGTACAAAACCTCGGCAAACTCAAGTTTCTTATTTCTCAGGCCACAAATATTTAACTGTAGAACATTCAATGAAAGCTCGTTATCTTGTTTCTTCACATGCTTCCTCCTAAGTTCTCTCGTGTTAGTATGTTTATGTGTTTCCAGTAGTCAATGTTTCACTTATTGCAGCCTGGTCACCCACTGCAGCCTGGTCACCCCCTGCAGCCTGGTCACCCACTGTAGCCTGGTCACCCCCTGTAGCCTGGTCACCCCCTGCAGCCTGGTCACCCACTGTAGCCTGGTCACCCACTGCAGCCTGGTCACCCCCTGCAGCCTGGTCACCCACTGTAGCCTGGTCACCCACTGCCAGGCGCGGACCTTGATGACCGAGGCGTTGTCCGAGCTCGTTTGTAAATAAATTTAATTTTGCACTTCCCATACTTTGGCATTATTGGGCAGGTGAGTCTGTGGATTTTGTTCCCACCCTATGCAGAAGCCAGAAATGTAGAGTCCTGACATTAAGTAATTGAGGGGGTGCATTAGCAACGCTCCAAGGTCGCGAAGCCATGGTAGGGTTCACTGCGCCCATTCTCCGCCACCAATTGTCTACTGGTTAGGCCGAGTTCTCCTAGTCTCTATACCTGTGACCACCACCAATTGTCTACTGGTTAAGCCAGGTTCTCATAGTCTCTAGACCTGTGACCGCCACCAATTGTCTACTGGTTAGGCCGAGTTCTTTTGGGCTCTACCTGTGACCGCCACCAATTGTCTACTGGTTAGGTCGAGTTCTCCTAGCCTCTAGACCTGTGACCGCCACCAATTGTCTACTGGTTAGGCCGAGTTCTCCTAGCCTCTAGACCTGTGACCGCCACCAATTGTCTACTGGTTAGGCCGAGTTCTCCTAGCCTCTAGACCTGTGACCGCCACCAATTGTCTACTGGTTAGGCCGAGTTCTCCTAGCCTCTAGACCTGTGACCGCCACCAATTGTCTACTGGTTAGACCGAGTTCTCCTAGCCTATAGACCTGTAACCAAAAAATCTGGACAATTTGATCGTTGCGTCCAGAGCCACAGTGCCATTACTGTTGGCCTAGATGGTGAAGGTTCGGCGATTGCAGGTTCTCTTTACAGAGGGTGTATTCGTATTGCCCAATAGGAGTCCCATCTGTACAGATGGGTTACTGGTAATGTTTTAATAATAAGATCGTCATTATATAGTACCTCATCTACTATGTTATACTGTAGCACAGTGTTAGTTCTGATAGGTCCTGGAAGAGGCCACCAGAGCTGACTCATTATGCCCTATTACCAGTAGATAGAGGAGAGAAGGAAGACAGTGACATGTAGAGCAGAGAAGGGAGACAGTGACATGTAGAGGAGAGAAGGGAGACAGTGACATGTAGAGGAGAGAAGGGAGACAGTGACATGTAGAGGAGAGAAGGGAGACAGTGACATGTAGAGGAGAGAAGGGAGACAGTGACATGTAGAGGAGAGAAGGGAGACAGTGACATGTAGAGGAGAGAAGGGAGACAGTGACATGTAGAGGAGAGAAGGGAGACAGTGACATGTAGAGGAGAGAAGGGAGACAGTGACATGTAGAGGAGAGAAGGGAGACAGTGACATGTAGAGGAGAGAAGGGAGACAGTGACATGTAGAGGAGAGAAGGGAGACAGTGACATGTAGAGGAGAGAAGGGAGACAGTGACATGTAGAGGAGAAAAGGGAGACAGTGACATGTAGAGGAGAGAAGGGAGACAGTGACATGTAGAGGAGAGAAGGAAGACAGTGACATGTAGAGGAGAGAAGGGAGACAGTGACATGTAGAGGAGAGAAGGGAGACAGTGACATGTAGAGGAGAGAAGGGAGACAGTGACATGTAGAGGAGAGAAGGGAGACAGTGACATGTAGAGGAGAGAAGGGAGACAGTGACATGTAGAGGAGAGAAGGGAGACAGTGACATGTAGAGGAGAGAAGGGAGACAGTGACATGTAGAGGAGAGAAGGGATACAGTGACATGTAGAGGAGAGAAGGGAGACAGTGACATGTAGAGGAGAGAAGGGAGACAGTGACATGTAGAGGAGAGAAGGGAGACAGTGACATGTAGAGGAGAGAAGGCAGACAGTGACATGTAGAGGAGAGAAGGGAGACAGTGACATGTGGGGTAGAGAACTAAGACGACCATGTAGGGGAGAGAACTAAGACGGCCATGTAGGGGAGAGAACTAAGACGGCCATGTAGGGGAGAGAACTAAGACGGCTATGTGGAGGAGAGAACTGAGACAGTGACATTTATGGGAGAGACCTGAGACGGCCATGTAGGGGAGAGAACTAAGACGGCCATGTAGGGGAGAGAACTAAGACGGCCATGTAGCGGAGAGAACTAAGACGGCCATGTAGGGGAGAGAACTAAGACGGCCATGTAGGGGAGAGAACTAAGACGGCCATGTAGGGGAGAGAACTAAGACGGCCATGTGGAGGAGAGAACTAAGACGGCCATGTGGAGGAGAGAACTAAGACGGCCATGTAGGGGAGACAACTAAGACGGCCATGTAGGGGAGACAACTAAGACGGCCATGTGGAGGAGAGAACTAAGACGGCAATGTAGGGGAGAGAACTAAGACGGCCATGTAGGGGAGAGAACTAAGACGGCCATGTAGGAGAGAGAACTGAGACAGTGACATGTATGGGAGAGACCTGAGACGGCCATGTGGGGGAGAGACCTGAGACGGCCATGTGGGGGAGAGACCTGAGACGGCCATGTGGAGGAGAGAACTGAGACGGCCATGTGGAGGAGAGAACTGACACAGTGACATGTGGGGGAGAGAACTGACACAGTGACATGTGGGGGAGAGACCTGAGACAGCCATGTGGGGGAGAGACCTGAGACAGCCATGTGGGGGAGAGACCTGAGACAGCCATGTGGGGGAGAGACCTGAGACAGCCATGTGGGGGAGAGAACTGAGACGGCCATGTGGAGGAGAGAACTGACACAGTGACATCTGGGGGAGAGAACTGAGACGGCCATGTGGAGGAGAGAACTGACACAGTGACATGTGGGGGAGAGAACTGACACAGTGTCTAATGTGATTTTGTTCAGCATTTTATCTCCTAAATGTTGTCAGCATGTTTGTAAGCTATTTCCCTCCTGCACATCTTAAGATTCAAGTCGGTCAGGTTTCTACTTCTGTGTGTAGTGTGTATTTTATTGTGTGTGTGTGTGTGTGTATGTATGTGTGTGTCAGGGACTGTGTGTGTGAAGGAGTGTGTGTATTTGTGTTTTTTGTGAGTGTGTATTTATGTGTGTGTGCGTATGTTTGTTATATGCTTGTTGGACCGGCAGTATAGAACAAATCGAGATGTTGTGTGTGGATGGTTAGTTGATTCAGTTCTGTTGCTTTCTTCCTATCTGTCCAGCTTGGCAGTCAAAAGCAGTAATGGCGGCACCGACAGGTCACGTGATCACAAGCTGGGTTCAATGCCCGAGAAGGACGAACCGTAAGTTTATATTGACTCTAGGATGTTGATAGCTGCCATCTCTGTCCTCCTCTCTCTCTCTCTCTCTCTCTCTCTCTCTCTCTCTCTCTCTACTTCTTCAATCTCTGTCTCCCTTTCTCTCCCTCTTTTTATCTCTCTCTCTCTCTCTCTCTCTCTCTCTCTGTCTATCGCACCCATCTCTATTTCTCTGTCTCTCTCTCTCCCTTGTAAATCGTTTTTTGTCTATCATTCTCGATCGCATAGCCTAGTATTACTATGTGTGTTTGTCTTCTATATGTACTCACATATGAACGTGAGAAACATTTACATACACATGTACAGAAAGTACATACACGTACACACATAGACGAGGCGTTTTTGACAACTTTGACCTTCAGCACCATAACTAGGACAGAAGTGATTAAAACCATGCGATACATGTGTGACAATAATCTATAATGGAGGGGCATTTAGTGGAAGTGACTTTAGGGGCATGGAGTGACTACAGATCCATGGAGTGACTATAGGGGCATGGAGTGACTAAAGAAGCATGTAGTGACATGTAGTGGCGTGAAGTAACTATAGGGGCATGAAGTGACTTTAGGGGCATGCAGTGAAAATAGTTACATGGAGTGACTACAGGGGCATGGAGTGACTTTAGGGGCATGTAGTGACTATAGGGGCATGTAGGGGCATGTAGTGACTATAGGGGCATGTAGTTACCATAGGGGCATGTAGTGACTATAGGGGCATGTAGTTACCATAGGGGCATGTAGTGACTATAGGGGCATGTAGTGACTATAGGGGCATGTAGTTACCATAGGGGCATGTAGTGACTATAGGGGCATGTAGTGACTATAGGGGCATGTAGTGACTATAGGGGCATGTAGTGACTATAGGGGCATGTAGGGGCATGTAGTGACTATAGGGGCATGTAGTGACTATAGGGGCATGTAGGGGCATGTAGTGACTATAGGGGCATGTAGTGACTATAGGGGCATGTAGGGGCATGTAGTGACTATAGGGGCATGTAGTGACTATAGGGGCATGTAGGGACATGTAGTGACTATAGGGGCATGTAGTGACTATAGGGGCATGTAGTGACTATAGGGGCATGTAGTGACTATAGGGGCATGTAGGGGCATGTAGTGACTATAGGGGCATGTAGTGACTATAGGGGCATGTAGGGACATGTAGTGACTATAGGGGCATGTAGTGACTATAGGGGCATGTAGTGACTATAGGGGCATGTAGGGGCATGTAGTGACTATAGGGGCATGTTGTGACTATAGGGGCATGTAGTGACTATAGGGGCATGTAGGGGCATGTAATGACTATAGGGGCATGTAGGGGTATGTAGTGACTATAGGGGCATGTAGAGGCATGTAGTGACTATATGGGCATATAGGGGTATGTAGGGGCATGTAGTGACTATAGGGGCATGTAGTGACTATAGGGGCATGTAGTGACTATAGGGGCATGTAGTGACTATAGGGGCATGTAGGGGCATGTAGTGACTATAGGGGCATGTAGTGACTATAGGGGCATGTAGGGGCATGTAGTGACTATAGGGGCATGTAGTGACTATAGGGGCATGTAGGGGCATGTAGTGACTATAGGGGCATGTAGTGACTATAGGGGCATGTAGTGACTATAGGGGTATGTACGGGCATGTAGTGACTATAAGGGCATGTTGTGACTATAGGGGAATGTAGGGGCATGTAGTGACTATAGGGGCATGTAGGGGCATGTAGTGACTATAGGGGCATGTAGTGACTATAGGGGCATGTAGTGACTATAGGGGCATGTAGAGGCATGTAATGACTATAGGGGCATGTAGTGACTATATGGGCATATAGGGGTATATAGGGGCATGTAGTGACTATAGGGGCATGTAGTGACTATAGGGGCATGTAGTGACTATAGGCGCACGTAGGGGCATGTAGTTACCATAGGGGCAGGTAGTGTTTATTGTCCTGTTCAATACAACGCTGACACATTGTCACGCGTGACGCCGACTTCCAGGTCCCTGTGTTGCATTCGTCTGCACACTCGTCAGGAGACGTGTTACTTTAAACACGAGGCTGTCGTCCTGGACTACACGTCGTAACACGGGCGTTACTCTTGGCCTGACAACTAGTAGTAACAGAACCGCTGTTGCCTTACGTCGAAACGAGAACCCTTGTCTTCAAGGGCGCTAGATTTGTGTTTGGGAACTACCACGGTGCTAGCTCTGCTGTAGTCGTCTCATAGTTCCTGACAAGACGACGAAGAAGAATAACCAGACGATCTTATCGCTGTAAACATTTTCCTCACGTGAAGACGACACAAGAGGCTTTTTAGTCGCATAGACGTTGCAGAAGCTGAGAGCAGGAACATAAGACCACCAGACGAACGAGGACCGAAAGATTACCAGCGATCAATTAGCAAGACTATATTGTATCAGCACAGAGTGAAATTGACCGTATTGTATACACACAGAGTGTAGCTAGACCATATTGTATCAGCACAGAGTGTAGATTGACCGTATTGTATCAGCACAGAGTGTAGATTGACCGTATTGTATCAGCACAGAGTGTAGATTGATCGTATTGTATCAGCACAGAGTGTAGATTGATCGTATTGTACCAGCACAGAGTGTAGATTGATCGTATTGTACCAGCACAGAATGAGACTGAACTGTGAATGGAACATTAGCTAGAATTGATCACTTGACAAAACCTGGTGTTAATTAGTGCAAGAGAAATTCCTGTGCTATTTGCGCGAAACTTTTGAGGGACATTATAGTTAGATAAGTGTTGTTGGACAATAGAGAACTATTCACGAACCCAGTTTATTGATATCATGTGTATGAAGCTTATGTAATAAACATTCATTTGTTTTTGCTGCTGTTAAAATAATTCTTAGTATTTTAATTAGGGTTGTGAGTTAAGGAGTGATAGTGGTAAGAAAGAAAGCTAGGTAATGATAGAGTGAGTCTGTAACACTCATAATTGTGGGCCTTCTTTCTGCAAATTGTGCAACTTGTTATTCATTACTGCAGCTCGATCTTATTATTATGTTGTGTCCGTCTCAGCAGTGCGTCGTTTCTGGTATGAATATGGTAGACTATTTTACTTATTATTGCAGATCTTCCTTCTCATTATTGTGCTTCTGTTTTCTCATATCTATATTCTGTTTTCTCATATCTATATTCTGTTTTCTCATATCTATATTCTGTTTTCTCATATCTATATTCTGTTTTCTCATATCTATATTCTGTTTTCTCATATCTATATTCTGTTTTCTCATATCTATATTCTGTTTTCTCATATCTATATTCTGTTTTCTCATATCTATATTCTGTTTTCTCATATCTATATTCTGTTTTCTCATGTCTATATTCTGTTTTCTCATATCTATATTCTGTTTTCTCATATCTATATTCTGTTTTCTCATATCTATATTCTGTTTTCTCATATCTATATTCTGTTTTCTCATATCTATATTCTGTTTTCTCATAGCTATATTCTGTTTTCTCATAGCTATATTCTGTTTTCTCATATCTATATTCTGTTTTCTCATATCTATATTCTGTTTTCTCATATCTATATTCTGTTTTCTCATATCTATATTCTGTTTTCTCATATCTATATTCTGTTTTCTTATATCTATATTCTGTTTTCTCATAGCTATATTCTGTTTTCTCATTACTGTACATGTTCCACTCATTATTGTTTATCTGTCTTCACATTATTGTATATCTTACTTCCCATCAGCGTATATCATCCTTCTAATTATTCCTTCTCATTATCATATATATTACTTCTCATTATTGCATGGTTTGCTCATTACTGGGGATAATCTTCCTTCCCATTGTTGCACAATTCTCTTCTCATTGTTACCCATTATACTTTTAATTATTGCATATCTTTCTTCTCATTATTGCCTATCTTTCTTCTCATTATTGCATATCTTTCTTCTCATTATTGCATATCTTTCTTCTCATTATTGCATATCTCTCATTATTGCACATCTTTCTTCTCATTATTGCATATCTTTCTTCTCATTATTGCATATCTTTCTTCTCATTATTGCACATCTTTCTTCTCATTATTGCATATCTTTCTTCTCATTATTGCACATCTTTCTTCTCATTATTGCATATCTCTCATTATTGCCTATCTTTCTTCTCATTATTGCACATCTTTCTTCTCATTATTGCATATCTTTCTTCTCATTATTGCCTATCTTTCTTCTCATTATTGCATATCTTTCTTCTCTTTATTGGAGATCTTCTAGCTCACTATTGTGAATCGCCATGCTCATTAGAGTGACTCCTCCAACATTTATTGTCTCCTGAATTAGCCACGGATTGTTCAATCTGCTTCCAGAGTTGGCAGTGTTTACTTGGTTGATGACGCCATAGCTCGTTTGATGAAATACAGCTGTGTAATTGTTTGAGCTAGTGCTACCCAACCTGGAGTCATATAAAACGCATGGGATGGTCATCCAAGAAATTATAGATGTCTTTGCATACTCATATGGCAGGGATTGTCAGCTTTGTATCATCGAAGACTCCCGTGGTTTTCCTCCAACACTGGGTGTTTTCAAATACTCATGTGGGGACCCGAAAGACTCCTTTGGAAGTCAGTTAAAGTAGTCTAGGTTGTTTATTCTAGTTTCTGTGTCTTGGTTTTTAATTATTTTTTTAATGCATCTCTTGTAACAAAGAGGGACATGGGCCACCTACAATTATCATTAGCGTAAGGGGCATGTCATGCTGAACAGCTTGGGAGTTACTGGTGCATGTTTGAGTGAAGCGATGAACGCAGGTAATCTTTGAAAGATGAGCCGGTTAAAGTCATGTCAGAACACATTACTTGTGTGAAAGATGAGCCGGTTAAATTCATGTCAGAACACATTACTTGTGTGAAAGATGAGCCGGTTAAATTCATGTCAGAACACATTACTTGTGTGAAAGATGAGCCGGTTAAATTCATGTCAGAACACATTACTTGTGTGAAAGATGAGCCGGTTAAATTCATGTCAGAACACATTACTTGTGTGAAAGATGAGCCGGTTAAATTCATGTCAGAACACATTACTTGTGTGAAAGATGAGCCGGTTAAATTCATGTCAGAACACATTACTTGTGTGAAAGATGAGCCGGTTAAATTCATGTCAGAACACATTACTTGTATGAAAAATGAGCCGGTTAAATTCATGTCAGAACACATTACTTGTGTTAAAGATAAGCCGGTTACATTCATGTCAGAACACATTACTTGTGGGAAAGATGAGCCGGTTAAATTCATGTCAGAACACATTACTTGTGTGAAAGATGAGCCGGTTAAATTCATGTCAGAACTCATTATTTGTGTGAAAGATGAGCCGGTTAAATTAATGTCAGAACTCATTACTTCTGTGAAACGAGTTGGGCAACTGATAAACGACGTCTAGTAATAATCAATTTAATTGAAACATAACTGCTGAATCTTTATCTAGAAGTAATGTCTGCTTCTCATCCTCAGACCGACGCTAGATGAGCTGAAAATATGGGGTGAATCGTTTGAGAAGCTCATGAAATGCTCAGGTAGGTCATGTCTGGAAATATAACTGTCAGCAGTCTAGAAATAGATCTGCCATATCTGCGCCTGTTGACAGTGGGGATTGTGCTAGCGGCAGTGACGTCAGTGCAAGTCTCACTTGTCTGTGCGCTAATTATAGGCCTGGCTCATTCTACGTTCCATTCGCATTGATTTTATCAACATCAGACTTTTTTATAAATAACACAAATGCTAAGCTTACTTCAAGCGTTATCCAATGTTATTTTTAACTTTTAATGCTGTTATTTAAAGCCGCTGCAACCCGTCCCAACCCGCAGCCCTTATAAGTATTGCAGAAAAAATGTGCATACTTCAGATCCAGTGAGCCTAACATCAATGGTGTGGAGCGTAGATCGTCAAAAATTCACCTGCGGTTTGTCTTACGGTACTGCTCTGTCCGCACCTTGCCGTACTGCTCCTTCCGCACCTTCCGGTCCTGCTCTGTCCACGTCTTTCAGTCCTGCTCTTGGGGACGGCGTGGGCTAGTGGTTAAAGTTACACGGCTCACAACCCAAAGGTGCTGGGTTCGCTCCCCATCACAACACCGGCCTAAACCCCAGGGAAGCAATCCTTTAGAAAATGCACGAGGATGCAGACACTTACATAAAATGAATGCCGAAATCGGATGCAGTGCGCCTACAGGCGCAAAATAAATACATAGTGTAACGTACACTGCCTTGGGAAATAGAAAAAAATGGCGAGCACAACAGAAAAAAAAGTCCTGCTCTGTCCCTTTCTTCCACGTTTGCTTTTGGTATTTGTTTCGATCCATTTCTTAAATATGTGTTTTGGATTTGCCCTATCTCTGGTGCCCTGGGGATTGCAGAACAAATCTGTCTTCTACAACTACCAGGTCATTTCCTAAATGTGTGTTCTATTGAACACAATAAATGTGACTTCTTGATATAAAGTTGTTAGTTGTCAGTGTTCACTTTGATCGCTTATAACCTACACAATTTCTGCTCTTTTCAATTCAAACCGTATTTAGGTCAGCCGTTGGATGGTCAAGATTGAAGCCTATTATCGAGACCACCTAGTCCAGTATCTGATCATCTCTCAATGGTGTCTCTTATCTTAAGATTTCCTATTATCACACTGAGGATCTGTCAGATATTTATCAGGTTCTCATTTACTTTGTGTCAGTGTTTTTACTTGCTTACGTGCATGATAATCTCAGGCTATAGACGACATATCAGCCATGTGAATCTTGTGACCGGTAACAATTGGCGATAAACACAACCAAGACCAACACTAGGCTAACTGGATTCATTCATCTGTATATTCTTCAGTTTGAATATATGTTTATTCACAGTGTGAATATGTATCTTCACAGTGTTTATATCTTCATCTTCACAGTGTTTATATCTTCAGCATCACAGTCTGTATATCTTCATCTTCACCGTCTGTATATCTTCATCTTTACAGTGTTTATATCTTTATCTTCACAGTCTGTATATCTGTATCTTCTACAAGATATGGCCACAAACAAAGAGTGCCATGTGATGTCTGGTTCTCAAAGACGAACTAACCCGTCCTTCCAATTGAATTCCAGTGTCTCTTCACTGATTGATAAGATGGTCATGTTTATTGTGTCACACGCAAAGGTGCCTGGTGCCTCCCGTGTTTCTTCCTCTCTGTTTCTCAAAATAATAAATAACTTGTTAAGTTTTCAGGAAGGTCGGACCCGCTGACATGCTCCACCCACTCATGATACCCCCTCCATAGATCGTACCCGCTGGCATGCTCCACCCAGTCATGATACCCCCCTCCATAGCTCGGACCCGCTGACATGCTCCACCCACCTATGATACCCCCTTCCATAGCTCGGACCCGCTGGCAAGCTCCACCCACTCATGATACCCCCCTCCATAGCTCAGACCCGCTGACATGCTCCACCCACCTATGATACCCCCCTCCATAGCTCGGACCCGCTGGCATGCTCCACCCACCTATGATACCCCCATCCATAGTCCACTGTAAAAGTAGACCTTAACAAGCAATGCAGAGTAGACCAACGAGCTGGCTGGATTGTCTAGTCAGTCTGATTCAATTGTCTAGACTGTGTAGTTTGTCTGATCGAGCTGTCAGGACAGTCGTCTGTCTGAACGAGCTATCTGATCCATCTAACCTGTTCGATCGAGATAATTGTAGATGCCAGCCAGTAGATATTGACCTGCTCATGCAAGATGTCATGTCAAATCTGCTGGTACCCTACATACTGCTTGATGATCTAAGGAACTGGTACATCCTAACGTCATGTTAAAGCTGCTGGTACCATACATCACTGCTTGATGATCTAAGGAACTGGTACATCCTAACGTCATGTTAAAGCTGCTGGTACCATACATCACTGCTTGATGATCTAAGGGATTGGTACATCCTAACGTCATGTCAAAGCTGCTGATACCCTACAACACTGCATGAGAACCTAAAAAAGTGACATTGACCGACGCGGCCTGGGGAGAATAATGACTGGCTGGTGAGCTGGTTTACCTAGTCGTATCCAAGACAGGACAAACATATTCTCAAGTTATCTGTCCAGATAAGAGTACGTGTGTTGCATGATATGACTGGCGTGTCTCAGTTGTTCAGGTTAACTCCCAGCATCCTCAAGCGTACGCCTGTTGTTCAGGTTAACTCCCAGCATCTTCAAGCGTACACCTGTTGTTCATCTCCTGAATGTTCTATTCACGATGCTGTCCACCCCATTGATACATATATTGAAACTGACTTGTTCAACTCTTCAACCGTTAGGCCATCAAAGCCTAGTCGAGCAAGCATGGCAGCGTCCTTGACAATACAGGCTGCGTTAATGCTTGCTCTTCTAATCAATGTGTACTGTTCGTGCAACTAATACAAATAGTATATGTGTGTGTGCACGTGTGTGTGTGTGCATGTGTGTTTGTGTGTGTTTGCGTGGTTGCATGCTTGTGTGTGTGTGTTTATGTGATTGTGGGTGTGTGTGTGTGCGTAAGTCATAAGTCAACTAGATTCCACTTCCTGTAACTGGTCTGATGGACCAAAAATAACCGAAAAGACTGGAAAAAAAACCAGGTAACAAGAGAAGAGAGACGTCAAGTTTGAGAGAGAGAGAGAGAGAGAGAGAAAGAGGAGAGAGAGAGGGAGAGAAAGAGAACGTCTGTATGATGATTGAGAAGTTTAAGAGAATAACGATATAAGAACAGAACAGCTACCAACTGCTTGATGATCTTAACAAGGGATTCAGAGAAGCAGAAGGTGGATAAGCTCATCAGAGAAGCAGAAGGTGGATAAGCTCATCAGAGAAGCAGAATGTGGATAAGCTCATCAGAGAAACAGAAGGTGGATAAGCTCATCAGAGAAGCAGAAGGTGGATAAGCTCATCAGAGAAGCAGAAGGTGGATAAGCTCATCAGAGAAGCAGAAGGTGGATAAGCTCATCAGAGAAGCAGAAGGTGGATAAGCTCATCAGAGAAGCAGAAGGTGGATAAGCTCATCAGAGAAGCAGAAGGTGGATAAGCTCATCAGAGAAGCAGAAGGTGGATAAGCTCATCAGAGAAACAGAAGGTGGATAAGCTCATCAGAGAAGCAGAAGGTGGATAAGCTCATCAGAGAAGCAGAAGGTGGATAAGCTCATCAGAGAAGCAGAAGGTGGATAAGCTCATCAGAGAAACAGAAGGTGGATAAGCTCATCAGAGAAGCAGAAGGTGGATAAGCCCATCAGAGAAGCAGAAGGTGGATAAGTTTATCAGAGAAGCAGAAGGTGGATAAGCTCATCAGTGGTGTAGGAAACGATATGACTTTCGGGACTGTTTTGCTCATACATAGAAGGATGTGTAAGAAGATGACGAGCCATCATGTTTCCAATATGATATACTCGACAGGGACAATTCTGAAGACAGATGAAGAGATAAAAATGCTACTTGCTTCTTTAGCGATATATCTTTGAGACAGACCAACTAATAGAGACACTCGTCAGAATATTCTGCAAGTTGTTCTAGGCACGATCATCAGGGATGAGTGTTAAATAGACCTCATACCTAGGGTAGATGTGCTGCACGATCTAGTTAACAGAATCAAAGCCCAGCTCCAGGCCTTGGCGGAGTACAGTACTGCAGCGCCAACCAGCTGGATAACGCATACTCTAAGTTAGTGCTGGAGAATTTCTGAAGCTACGTCCACTTCCTTAGCCGGTCAAGGACTCCACTTGTAGCTATATAAACATGACCTTTGTCTGTGACAAATTATTGGAGAAAATATTGGCCTGAAAAGTTGTTTCCCATTGCGAGGATGAGCACACCCTTCCAGGCAGTCTGGGCAGTTACACGTCAATGATGAAGACGTGCAATGTGTAGGTATTCAGTTCAGGCTAGAAACAGACGCTTTGATCTGTAGGGTTTATGTAATTGTATGGGCTACGGGACCTTCATAGAACTGTGTGCACTTCGGGAACTTGACACTACTGTGTGCACTGTGGTACCTTGATGGAATTGTGTGCACTACGGAACATTGATGCACCGTAAGTCCGCCAGTCGATGGTGCGCTGGATAGCAGCTATTCTCCTAACAACTGCGCTGTACTGTTGGTCAAGGACGTCCGTGAAAGGTACGCATATAGGTACCCCAGCGTCTCTCCTCACAAATGTACTTTCCAAAGCAAACACAAAAAGTGGTCATCCCACACGGCCAGGACGTACGTTAACGTTAGCAGATGATACCCTCACATACAGAACTGGCTCTGAGACGGTCAAGGATATACAATAGACTTGGCATGTACTCTCAGAGGGTTACCACACGGACACAACTCTAGATGGATGTGTGTCACTGAGAGGTGCCATCGCTTCTAAATCCGGGAGTAACCGTTTAATGCAGCCTGTCGTTACAGTACCACGTCCATGAAATCATAGAGAGATGCAAGCCACATCTGGCAGCACTGAAGACAATCATAGAGAGATGCAAGCCACATCTAGCAGCACTCAAGACAATCATAGAGAGATGCAAGCCACATCTGTCAGCCCACAAGACAATCATAGAGAGAAGCAAGCCACATCTGTCAGCCCACAAGACAATTATAGAGAGATGCAAGCCACATCTGTCAGCCCACAAGACAATCATAGAGAGATGCAAGCCACATCTGTCAGCCCACAAGACAATCATAGAGAGATGCAAGCCACATCTGTCAGCCCACAAGACAATCATAGAGAGATGCAAGCCACATCTGTCAGCCCACAAGACAATCATAGAGAGATGCAAGCCACATCTGTCAGCCCACAAGACAATCATAGAGAGATGCAAGCCACATCTGTCAGCCCACAAGACAATCATAGAGAGATGCAAGCCACATCTGTCAGCCCACAAGACAATCATATCTTCTAACGTGCAGCAGCTGCTGATTGTCACCCTAAACAAGCTTTCGGTCCACTCCATTGTCGATTTTGGCCTGGGCACCCTCACATTGCCAAAGCCACAGCGGGGAAGGTTGGAACGCATCAAGAATGAAAGAACTTTGCGGTGCACAAGAGATATCCCAATTGTGAAGATCCCATTCGTGCTTGACTTCTGTCAGAAACGCACTGGTCCAGGTCAAAGTCTACCTGCCAGTAGCCGCACTGGTCCATGTAAAAGCCTACCTGCGAGTAGCCGTGCTGGTCCAGGTCAAAGCTTACCTGCTGGTAGCTGAACTGGTCCAGGTCAAAGTCTACCTGTGAGTAGCCGTGCTGGTTCAGGTCAAAGTCTATCTGCGAGTAGCCGTGCTGGTCCAGGTCAAAGTCTACCTGCTAGTAGCCGCACTGGTCCAAGTCAAAGCCTACCTGCGAGTAGCCGCACTAGTCCAGGTCAAAGCCTACTTGCGAGTAGCCGTGTTGGTCCAGGTCAAAGCCTACCTGCCGGTAGCCGTGCTGGTTCAGGTCAAAGCCTACCTGCGAGTAGTCGTGCTGGTCCAGGTCAAAGTCTACCTGCGAGTAGCCACACTGCTCCATGTAAAAGTCTACCTGCGAGTAGCCGTGCTGGTCCAGGTCAAAGCCTACCTGCGAGTAGTCGTGCTGGTCCAGGTCAAAGTCTACCTGCGAGAAACAGCATCGGTCTAGGTCAAAGTCTACCTACCAGGTAGCCGTACTGGTGCAGGTCAAAGTCTACCTGCGAGTTGCCGCAGACAAGAGGTACTCACTGCACATGAACATTGCAGATATTACGGGCACAAGAATTAGTCGAGGAGATGTCATGGGTGGCACAGACAGAGCACCATTGGTTATATAACCACAGTTAAAACCGTTAACAAAGAGGAAGAATGGATTCACAACAGACTACCATCGGGTTATTATCACCCTGAGATGGAGAGGATGTAGACACAGACTACCACCAGGGCATGATCCGCTTGTGAAGGAGAGGGTGCATGCAATCACGTACCGGAACATGGGACTTTGAGGTTAAACAATTAATAAATAATAATTCTCTGGTTGCTGATGCTGTCTTATTTATACCAAATGGATTTGTACTGCTCGGCGAGAAATTCGATTGGGGCTTAGCTGCTAGAATGAGAGGCAGGGTCGTTGAAGAGTCCAGTGGTGCATACTTGACAACATCCTACAATATGAGAATGGAGGTTGAGGCAATGATGACGAATCAGGTGTGGCTACCTGAGATGGTTTCTGACTCTCCATCCTTGCTTCGGAAGCTGCGAGATGACGAACTATTGCATGATTGGACCACGAATGTTCTGGATATCTTGTGGGTGTTCTGCCCTTATCACGCTCGGGTTTGAAGAAATGAAAGAACTCACAAGGGCATTTGTAGTGGAGTCATTGACAACGGATTGAGGTAATCATTTGAAGCTGTTCGACAACCCACTCTCGAATTAAAACAATGCAATCGATGGACTAACTATGAACAGAATGTACAGTTTTGAAATCATACGCGAGTCCAGCAGATAGAGGCACTCAGGCGAACGGAGGAGGCGTGTGTTTAACCAGACAGTTACGGGAGCATCATCTTCTACTATTCGTCATTTGCTAAGAGGGACTGAGCACCTATGAGCCTACTCTGAGTGCAATGGCGGATGTATGTATATATAAATGATGGAATGAGTGAGCAGTGTCAACACTCTCCCTAGAGTTAGACCATTGCAGCTGACAGCCACAGACAGATCACAAGCGATTCAGTTACATAATGTCTGTTATGGTAAAAGTCTGATATTGTTATAGATACAGACAGACAAAAACAAAATAGTTACAGGCGGACGAAGACAAGTAACAGCTTTATTGGCTGAGACTACGTGCTACTGCAATGAGCGAACTACTTGTATCTGCAATCAGCTCAGCCTATTACGTCAAGATACCAACTTTTGGTTATGCAATGTTCACAAATCTATTGAGTCTCTAATGTGCCCTGTTCACTTTTCCAATCATGTTCTCATAAAGCCTTTGAGAAAGATTATCTCCAAACTGTCAGTGTCCTGACTTTGAATTGTCTCTTTGTTCCAGGTGGTCGAAAGTTGTTCCGCGACTTCCTGCGGTCCGAGTACAGTGAGGAGAACATGCTGTTTTACATGGCCTGTGAGGACCTCAAGAAGGAGGTCAACCCAGAGCTTATAGAGGAGAAGGCCCGGCTAATATACGAAGATTATATATCTATATTATCACCTAAAGAGGTAAGTCGTCCGGCAAACATATTTGCTGGTTTTTGTGGGCCGTTTTCACGGGATGTTTGAGAGACTGTTTGGCGGTTGTTTGGTGGGCTGTTTGATGAATTGTTTGGTGGGCTGTTTGATGGATTGTTTGGTGGTTGTTTGGTGGGATGTTTGATGTATTGTTTGGTGGTTGTTTGGTGGGATGTTTGATGGATTGTTTGGTGGTTGTTTGGTGGGATGTTTGATGGATTGTTTGGTGGTTGTTTGGTGGGATGTTTGGTGAGGTGTTTGGTGGTTGTTTGGTGAGGTGTTTGGTGGGATGTTTGATGGATTGTTTGGTGGATTGTTTGGTGAGGTGTTTGGTGGGATGTTTGATGGATTGTTTGGTGAGGTGTTTGGTGGATTGTTTGGTGACGTGTTTGGTGGGATGTTTGATGGATTGTTTGGTGAGGTGTTTTGTGGGATGTTTGGTGAGGTGTTTGGTGGGATGTTTGATGGATTGTTTGGTGAGGTGTTTGGTGGGATGTTTGATGGATTGTTTGGTGAGGTGTTTGGTGAGGTGTTTGGTGGGATGTTTGATGGATTGTTTGGTACGGTGTTTCGTGGGATGTTTAATGGATTGTTTGGTGAGGTGTTTCGTGGGATGTTTGATGGATTGTTTGGTTAGGTGTTTGATGGATTGTTTGGTGGGTGTTTGGTAGGATGTTTGGTGAGGTGTTTGATGGATTGTTTGGTGGGATGTTTGGTGGGTGTTTGGTGGGATGTTTGATGGATTGTTTAGTGGGATGTTTGACGGATTGTTTGGTGAGTGTTTGGTGGGATGTTTGATGGATTGTTTAGTGAGTGTTTGGTGGGATGTTTGGTGAGGTGTTTGGTGGGATGTTTGATGAATTGTTTGGTGGGATGTTTGGTGAGGTGTTTCGTGGGATGTTTGATGGATTGTTTGGTGGGATGTTTGATGGATTGTTTGGTGAGTTTTTGGTGGGATGTTTGATGGATTGTTTGGTGAGGTGTTTGGTGGCTGTTTGGTGGGATGTTTGATGGATTGTTTGGTGGGATGTTTGATGGATTGTTTGGTGGGATGTTTGATTGATTGTTTTGTGGGATGTTTGATAGATTGTTTGGTGAGTGTTTGGTGGGATATTTGATGGATTGTTTGGTGAAGTGTTTGGTGGGATGTTTGATGAGATGTTTGGTGGGATGTTTGATGGATTGTTTGGTGAGGTGTTTGGTGGGATGGTTGATGAATTGTTTGGTGAGGTGTTTGGTGGGATGTTTGATGGATTGTTTGGTGAGTGTTTGGTAGGATGTTTGATGGATTGTTTGGTGAGTGTTTGGTGGGATGTTTGATGGATTGTTTGGTGAGTGTTTGGTGGGATGTTTGAAGGATTGTTAGGTGAGGTGTTTGGTGGGATGTTTGATGGATTGTTTGGTGGGATGTTTAATGGATTGTTTGGGGAGTGTTTGGTGGGATGTTTGATGAATTGTTTGGTGAGTGTTTTGTGGGATGTTTGATGGATTGTTTGGTGAGTGTTTGGTGGGATGTTTGATGGATTGTTTGGTGAGTGTTTGGTGGGATGTTTGATGGATTGTTTGGTGAGTGTTTGGTGGGATGTTTGATGGATTCTTTGGTGAGGGTTTTGTGGGATGTTTGATGGATTGTTTGGTGGTTGTTTGGTGAGGTGGTTGGTGAATTGTTTGGTGATTGATTGGTGAGATGTTTGGTTGGCTGTTTGGTGAGGTGTTTGGTGGGTTGTTTGATGGGGTGTTTGGAGGTTGTTTTGTGGGGTGTTTGATGGGTATTTGGTGGAGTATTTTGTGGGTTTTTTTTGGTGGGGTATGTTGTGGTTCTTTAGTGATTGAATGGTGGTCTTTTGGATGGTTATTTGGTTGGCTGTTTGATTATGTGTTTTGTGGGCTTTTTGATGGGGTGTTTGATGGGGTGTTTCTTTGGCTGTTTGATGGAGTGTTTGGTGGTTGTTTGATGAGGAGTTTGGTGGGCTGTTTGTGGTGGTTTGGTGTTTAGTGAGGTGAGGGTTGTTTGGTGGGCTGTGTGATTATGTGTTTAAATGTGATGGGATTCGTGGTTTCATGTTGGTATATTTGATGAGTGGGCTGTTTATGAGATATATGATTGAATAGTTTGTTTGATCTTTTGTTTCTCGATTAAATGCAAAAATATTTCTCTGTCTTGTTGTACGCTTATGTTAACAGACACTTGTGTTTGTATATGTGTATATATATATATATATATATATATATATATATATATATATATATATATATATATATATATATATATATATATATATATATAATATCTGTACTTCTAAACTCGGCCTACATTGTTACTAAGATATAACTACTTCCACATCTGGATGGTTAGAGTGTATCTCAACACAATATCATTCTCGTCAGTTGCATTTGTTCTCGTGTTCTCAAAATCTGCGTTTGGTCCTCTCTGTATTCTCAGTTTCATTTTTGTGTGACCTCTCACCAGTGTAGTAATGTTACTGTGCCTCTGGGGGTGCACACGAGACAAGAACCACGTCATTAGCAATGTCCCGATAACAAAGCTCTTTCATCAAATGATAATGTATCCCATTTTTGTTGATTGACGTGCCTTCATAATCTAGTCAGTGACTTGCAGAAAGAGAATGGTGATAGAAACAGCCCTGTCACACACAATGTATATCTCAAAGAGCTGACTTTCGTGTGGGGCCCATATATTTACTTGATAGTGTAATTGGACATTTGGGGCACTTCTGAACAGGGCCTATTTTGTTGAAGAACTGTGTATTCTTCACTTGTCTGTTCGTATATAGCATCTTTAAATAACTTTAGTAGGAAAAAGCACATTATCCTGGGCAACTGGCTGTTTTGTGGAACCATACTATCACCCATGACCAGTGGATAAAAGCACACACGTCCGTATTCATTTGTATTCACAATTCTATATTTATCCACGATCTCCTCAAAAACCGGTGTTATTATTCCTAACCTCAACATTTTCGTCCCCCATGAAAATCGTAATGTGTTTATTCTCCTTGTTTGACTGATATTTGAAAGCCTTGTGTTAACATCTTTCACCAAGTCGTCTTTGTCATTGGTAGATCCATTGTAAAATGTTTATCTCTATCTTCTCCGTGGCAGTTTTGAAAGTAGCTAGTATTATCTTTGGTTCTACTGCCTGTCATTCTATAAGTGCATCCTTGATGATAGGATAACTTGACTATTGTGTGCGCCTTCTTCAGGGTGCCCCGAGGACAGCAGCGCATCCCTTGTGCTCAGTTTCGCCACCTCAACTCCTCCTATCAGCTTGTTTCAACGAGTCCCGGGATATTAATTGTGAAGTTTCCCATCTCCGCTGCCACCAGTGCAGCCTTCCAACATTGTAGGAACATTGGAGCTACGAGACATGTCGATTATTCTAGACAAACACATGCATGTAGGAACATTGGAGCTACGAGACGTGTCGATTATTCTAGACAAACACATGTCAGCGGCCAAGATTAGTGTAGACTCTCTCTCTGCATCATGTTTTTATTTCTCATGACAGGGGCGCCTTCTTTAATTTGGTTTGGTTGAGCGGTATATTTCTGTTTAGTTGTCTTGTCTAAGTTTGAGGACTGTTGGTGATCCATGAAAGTTGGACGGAATGATAGGTCAGGCCCAATGTTCAACCTGCCTTAGTCGCCTTCTACAACCTGCTCGGTAGGTTTATGGTGTTACTATTCTCTGCTCTCATTTCGGGCTCCGGCAACATATGCATCGTCGATTGCTCAATACGTCTAGGACCAAATTGGTCCTTCTAGAGGTTAAGCTGATATAAGATGGGGGAGAGAAGGAAGAGAGAGACAGATAGAGTAAGAAAGAGAGAGAGAAAGAAAAAAGAGATACAATGAGAGAGAAGAGAGAGAGAGAGAGAGAGAGAGAGAGAGAGAGAGAGAGAGCTGACAGGACCAGCAATTGAAAGGAGTTATTGTGCGAGACCGTTTCTTGTGGTGTCTCGCGCTCTGGACCACGCTATGCTGCTCGCGCGTCCCCGCTTCCGACTCACCTACGCGCGTGAACTGTGATGTCCTCACGATACCTGATCAAACAGAGCTGCTAGGAATGGTGGTGGTGGTGGTGAGGAGGGGGGGGCGCAGCTTGTGTTAACGATCTTCTTCTGCATTTATCCGTCACCGATGCCAGATCTTCATCTCTCTTTCCTCCCACTCCCAACCAATATTAGGCAAATGTGTTTTCTTCTTTTTCTAGGGAATCTTGTTTTCAGCTCAGTAGTGAATCTGTCTTGTAGTGCATTTATTTTACTCATTTCGGTTTACACGCGTGTCCTAGATCTTTGCACATCGCGGTAGTGTTGACACACGTGTCCTAGGTCTTGGCACAGCACGCTAGTGTTGACACGCGTGTCCTAGGTCTTGGCACAGCACGCTAGTGTTGACACGCGTGTCATAGGTCTTGGCACATCACGCTAGTGTTGACACGCGTGTCCTAGGTCTTGGCACAGCACGGTAGTGTTGCCACGCGTGTCGTAGGTCTTGACACAGCACGCTAGTGTTGACACGCGTGTCCTAGGTCTTGGCACAGCACGCTAGTGTTGACACGCGTGTCCTAGGTCTTGGCACAGCACGCTAGTGTTGACACGCGTGACCTTGGTTTTGGCACAGCACGCTAATGTTGACACGCGTGTCCTAGGTCTTGGCACAGCACGGTAGTGTTGACACGCGTGTCCTAGGTCTTGGCACAGCACGCTAATGTTGACACGCGTGTCCTAGGTCTTGGCACAGCACGCTAGTGTTGACAAGCGTGTTCTAGGTCTTGGCACAGCACGCTAGTGTTGACACGCGTGTCATAGATCTTGGCACATCACGCTAGTGTTGACACGCGTGTCCTAGGTCTTGGCACAGCACGCTAGTGTTGACACGCGTGTCCTAGGTCTTGGCACAGCACGCTAGTGTTGACACGCGTGTGCTAGGTCTTGGCACAGCACGCTAGTGTTGACATGTATGTCTCCCATCAAGAGACAATACAGTAGGATTGGCAGGTGTACTACTGTCGGTGGATGTTGATAGAGGTGTACTACTGTCGGTGGATATTGATAGAGGTGTACTACTGTCGGTGGATGTTGATAGAGGTGTACTGCTGTCGGTGGATGTTGATAGAGGTGTACTACTGTCGGTGGATGTTGATAGAGGTGTACTACTGTCGGTGGATGTTGATAGAGGTGTACAAATTGTTGCTGATGCATCGCTGTTGTGCAGAATACAAACTACACCGGATGTGGTCCAGTAGAATTGTTGACTGGGAACTGTTTTTCCAAATCTTTTTTTTTTAAGATTCAAACACGAGCCCGCGATGACGTTTCCTGCGTGTCTCGCCATGTTTGACGTTCTATTCTGTGATCATAGATCAAACAAATTAGACACAGAAAAACGTGATATACCACAAAAGAGATGATCTACATGTGTCTATAATAACAAAACGGACTAACCAAATGAGATGTCATCAATGAAATGTTTATTTTCGTACAGAGTATAAATATTGAAACAAAAAAAGTGTAGGAATTACTTAAACCAAAAAGATGACTGCTCAAACTAAAACATAATTTTTTTTTAAATAACAAATATTTGAACCAATATTGTGTCATGGATAAGACTCTACGCATTTAATAAACACGAAGAAAACATGCAAAGCAGATTTTAGTTTCATCTGAACCGTCTCATATCTACATCTGCAGGCTTTCGTTAAAACGTTGACAAGAGTTTTTTACATTTGACCAAAGCAACCCACCAACCCACCAACCCACCAATTGCTTCATAATGTGATCAAATCACCAAGCCAACTCTCCTACATGTTTCATAATGAGATTAAAAGTCAAATTAACCCGCTTACATGTTTCATAATGAGATTAAAAGTCAAATTAACCCGCTTACATGTTTCATAATGAGATTAAAATTCAAATTAACCCGCTTACATGTTTCATAATCAGATTAAAAGTCAAATTAACCCGCTTACATGTTTCATAATGAGATTCAAGGACCAATTAACCCGCTTACATGTTTCATAATCAGGATTAAAGGACCAATTAACCCGCTTACATGTTTCAAAATGAGATTAAAAGTCAAATTAACCCGCTTACATGTTTCATAATGAGATTCAAGGACCAATTAACCCGTTTACATGTTTCATAATCAGGATTAAAGGACCAATTAACCCGCTCACATGTTTCATAATGAGATTAAAAGTCAAATTAACCCGCTCACATATTTCATAATGAGATCAAATGGCTGATCCAACCGATGTATGCTTCATAATATGAACAAAGTAATTAAGTTTGAAATCTTTGCTATCCTGTGGTAGGCTTGTTGAGATACAAATGTCAAACTAAATAGTTTTGATTTCTTTAAGAATCACTTTATTCTTTTTCAAGCCGTGTCACTTGTTCGTGCACTATATATAAATATCACTTTACATTCATAATATCACTTTACATTCATAATATCACATTACATTGACATTATCACATTTTCCTCGGCGTCAGTCCGGCAAAATCGCCATATGCGAGGAAGTCAACAAGCTCTGCATGCGTCCCGATCTTATGCAATGCTGTAACTAATTCCGGACCTAGGTGGCTGGTCAGTCCAAAATCGCCATCGCATAAGTGGGTCGTGCACAGAGATATGGCCACCTAACGTCGTTCTCGGTGTCCATCTGTTGTCAGGCGTACCACATGTCCAGGAAAACTATGTTTGGGTAATATCGCTGCTCTCACAACGTCCCTAAACAAAGTTTCAAGTCTAATTTCTTCCTTTGGAATCATCTGTATCGACATTTTTAGTACGCGCGGTTTCATTGCTTTCTGAGTGAATCGGAGTGTCTCAGCATCTATGTACGCAAGTGAAACTCTTGGCATGCGTAACTCATTGCTGGAATGATCATAGAATTGACAGTCTGTGCTCTTGCCGTGGTGTCTTTCATCTCTTGCCGTGGTGTCTTTCATCTCTTGCCGTGGTGTCTTTCATCTCTTGCCGTGGTGTCTTTCATCTCTTACCGTGGTGTTATTCATCGCTTGGTGTATCGGCTAAATGGAGTTCAAGCAGAACCAAGCCGTTTTTCATCGTCTACTGATATCGTGGTCGATTGTGTGGTTGACATGTATCTCTTGGCAGAGGTAGATATAAGAGTTGGCATTGATCTCTTGTCCTAGGTAGGTATAGGAGTTGACGTGTATCTCTTGTCCTATGTAGATATAGGAGTTGACATGTATCTCTTGTCCTATGTAGATATATGAGTTGACATGTATCTATTGTCCTAGGTAGATACAGGAGTTGACATGCATCTCTTGTCTTAGGTAGATATAGGAGTTGACATGTATCTCTTGTCCTATGTAGATATATGAGTTGACATGCATCTCTTGTCCTAGGTAGATATAGGAGTTGACATGTATCTCTTTGCCTAGGTAGATATAGGAGTTGACATGTATCTCTTGTTCTATGTAGATATATGAGTTGACATGTATCTCTTGTCCTAGGTAGATATATGAGTTGGCATGTATCTCTTGTCCTAGGTAGATATAGGTATTGACATGTATCTCTTGTCCTAGGTAGATATAGAAGTTGACATGTATCTCTTGTCCTAGGTAGATATAGGAGTTGACATGTATCTCTTGTCCTAGGTAGATATAGGAGTTGACATGTATCTCTTGTCCTAGGTAGATATAGGAGTTAACATGTATCTCTTGTCCTAGGTAGATATAGGAGTTCACATGTATCTCTTGTACTAGGTAGATATACGACTTGACATTAATCTCTTGGCCTAGGTAAATATAGGAGTGAATAGATATGGCTTTAAGAAGACCTCTCTTTTGTTACACAGTTATCTGATACTTTAGGATACTGCTCATCTTTCTGGCGCTTTCAGTGGTCGATGCGTTCGATGCTGCTCCTCTTTCTAGCGCTTTCAGTGGTCGATGCATTCGATGATGCTCATCTTTCTGGCGCTTTCAGTGGTCGATGCGTTCGATGCTGCTCATAGTCGTTCTTTAGCTGCAGAATGATTTTTGTTATTTAGTTTGTGGAAATTCAGTGTTGGGGATCCAGAGATTTGCTAATGCTGTGGCTTGGTGGGATCTGCAATCTTGGTACCATTAAGCGGTGTTATTGCTTTGTATTTATTCTTTTGGGGGGACAGTACAGGTCTATTGAGGGGGAAAGCGCAGGTCTATTGAGGGGAACAGCGCAGGTCTATTGAGGGGGAAAGCGCAGGTCTATTGAGGGGAACAGCGCAGGTCTATTATGTGGGACAGCGCAGGTCTATTGAGGGGGACAGCGCAGGTCTATTGAGGGGGACAGCGCAGGTCTATTGAGGGAGACAGCGCAGGTCTATTGAGGTTCTGATTGACATCTGGTCTCTGCTTATGTCCAAACGATGTAAAACCTATATTTGTAACAACTTTAATATCGTTGCACCGGACACAGTCGGTTCCCATCTTTGTATCCCAGTTTAGAGAGCGACGTGTCCATCGATTTCTCCGAAACGTGTTTTGAAAAATGTGATCATCACGAACAAAGGGTTGGTTTCTGTGAAGATTTCAAGACGTTCTCCTCAATAATTTCTCTGATAATTGGAGACATTTCCCAGGTAGTGCTCGCTAATTTGCTTGGGGTCAGTTCTGGCACTGGAGTCACCGAAAATAATCGTTTTATAGGCAGGTAGGCGTAGGAGTTGTTCAAAGTCTCCATAGAACGACTCGGAATCATCGCGATCATAACAACTACGGGGGGGGGGGGGGGGGGGGAGAGAGAAACAGACAGAGAGATAAATGGATAATAATTGTGTGTATGCTTCTGTATGTTCGTATGTACGAGGCGTGTTCAAATGAAACTGGACCAAACTGCAACAAGTGAACATACGTACGATCCACGGGATGACGCCACGTCTGTTGTAAACAGCACATATCGACCGTCAAGTTTGCAAAATTGTATTATCCTCCGACTCATAGTTTCCTTAGCTGACCGTTGAAAACATGGTGGGTGTGATACGGAATCTGTCCAGAGTTGATCAGCGAGCAGTGATTCGCGGTTTCTAACAGCTGAAGGAAGTCGATCAGTTGACATTCATCGTAGAATGCAGGCAGTGAATGGGGAAAAGGTATGGCAACGATGTTTAAAGAAGAACGTAATTTAAAGCAACAATATCTTTCGTTAACTCCCGTTCTTCTCTAAACATCGTTATCCAGTTCTTCACTGTTGTCTTCGATACACTTTTGTCACTACACACTGCCTGCATTCTGCGATGAATGTCGCCTGGTCTACTTCCTTCAGCTGGTAGAAACCGAATCACTGCTCGCTGCTAAACTCTGGACAGATTCTGTATCACACCCGCCATGTTTTCTACGGTCTGCCGAGAAAACTATGAGTCGGAGGATAATTAAATTCTGCAAACTTGACTGTTGATATGTGCTATTTACACTAGAAATGACGTTATCATGCGCATCGTACGTATGTTTACTTGTTGCAGTTTGGTCTGGCTTCATTTGAACACGTATGTATGTATGTACGTATGTATGTATGTATGTATGTATGTATGTATGTATGTATGTATGTATGTATGTATGTATGTATGTATGTATGTATGTATGTATGTATGTATGTATGTATATGTGTTGTATGTAGGTAGGTTAGAAGGTAGATAGGTAGGTAGGTAGGTTAGAAGGTAGATAGGTAGGTAGGTAGGTTAGAAGGTAGATAGGTAGGTAGGTGGGAATAAGGTCTTCATATAGGAATTTGCAGTTACAGACAATGAATGTGGGTGTGTTTACTCATCTCTGAAAACTGGACATATTTATCTTAGACAAAAATATGTGAAAATAGGGAAGAAATGTTTGGGAAGAGGACATTCAAGCCTTCCTAATCAGACTCGGCTCATGTCGCCCTTTAAACTGTCAGGATGGGGGTGGGGTGGGGGGGGGCGGTTTGAGGATCGTACACAAGATCTGAGGCAGCTTTCCTAGAAAATAATCGATTATTTCGCCATTTTGGCCATCCCTCCTGCCAATATTTTGTTAATGACCTAGCCGTGTCACCGACAAATGATGAATTCAAAATGGAGGTCAAAAAAGGAAAGGTTTACCGTAGATTTTTCATATGGAAGGCACAGAAGGGAGGGCATAACATTGAATGCACGAGTAGGTGATACAAAATGGAGGCCAGGAGTAGGCGATACAAAATGGAGGCCACGAGTAGGCGATACAAAATGGAGGCCACAGGTAGGCGATACAAAATGGAGGCCACGAGTAGGCGATACAAAATGGAGGCCACAAATAAGCGACAAACTGGAGGCCACAAGTAGGCGATACAAAATGGAGGCCACGAGTAGGCGATACAAAATGGAGTCTACGAATAAGCGACAAACTGGAGGGCACGAGTAGGCGATACACAATGGAGGCCACGAGTAGGCGATACAAAATGGAGGCCACAAGTAGGCGAAACAAAATGGAGGCCACGAGTAGGTGAAATAAAGTGGAGGCCACGAATAGGTGACAAACTGGAGGGCACAAGTAGGCAATACACAATGGAGGCGACGAGTAGGCGACAAACTGGAGGGCACGAGTAGGCGACAAAATTGAGGGCGTAAATGGAGGGCATAAAAAAGAGGACATAGAGGCCAAATTATAATATAGATACACAAAAGCCAAATTATAAAATAGATACACAAAAGCCAAATTATAAAATAGATATACAAAAGCCAATTCATTAAATAGATACACACAAAAAAGGACGCGCAATGGAAGATGACAAAAAATGGAATCATTTAGTGGACAGTATAATGGAGTACACAGTGTGTGACATAAAGTGGAAGTAGCAGTATGGTGGACACGAAATGGTGGATGCGAAATGGTGGACGTGAAATGGTGGATGCGAAATGGTGGACACGAAATGATGGACGTGAAACGGTGGATGTGAAATGGTGGATGTGAAATGGTGGACGTGAAACGGTGGATGCGAAATGGTGGACGTGAAATGGTGGACGTGAAATGGTGGATGCGAAATGGTGGACGTGAAATGGTGGATGCGAAATGGTGGACGTGAAATGGTGGATGCGAAATGGTGGACACGAAATGATGGACGTGAAACGGTGGATGTGAAATGGTGGATGTGAAATGGTGGACGTGAAACGGTGGATGCGAAATGATGGACATGAAATGGTGGACGTGAAATGAATGTGGTCTATATTTTAACACTCATTAAATAAGATGAGTCTGTCTGCTGATTAGAGATATCTCTTTGCTGGTTATTTCATATGTTGTGTTGCTGGCATGTCATTTATCTTTCAAACATTTTGTAGAAACTCGTCTCCATTGATCCGGGTCATTGTAAGTTTATTTACTGCGCTATCATACTTTTGCTGCTGTTCAGTTTTCTCTGTCCATTTCCAAAAGTCTGGGCAATTGGGAAATGTATCTTGATTCGTACAATTTGATAGTGCAATTACGTAGTTTATTTTATATATATATATATATATGCGTACGTGTGTGTGTGTGTGTGTGTGTGTGCGTGCGTATATGCGTGTGTGCGCATATGCCTAAAGTACAGTATCTTTGTTCCCCAAGTTATGTTTCTAAATATGTTGTTCTTGTTCTAACTGTTGTGATGCATGAATTAAGTACACCTGATGTTTGGATCTGCCCACATCCACGGGACTTCATTTCTTTCTCTCCATGACTTGGTTAGTGCTGACGCTTCCCTGATGGACAATATAGGACGGTCGACATGACTGTCAGCTAACGTGACTGCCCTCTTATCTAAGATAGTCTCCATATTACCAGTACCTCCTATGCCATGTGTTTAATATTTATGGTTTTCTGTGGATCTGGCCAAGGTGAAGGGAGCTAATTATGCAAGTAACTATTGAGTTCAAAGGATAGTTTCCCTTCCGGCATTGCCTACCCTTCGTTTTTGGTAATATTTGTCAAGTCTGTCATCTGTTCACGTTAATGACACACGTTGATAACCTTTAGTTTTTATTTTTTCTTATTCTTTCAGTTCCGATCGGCGTAAGCGATGATGCTTCTGCCCAACTTTCAACTCATAGTGTGTTCCACTGTTGAATCCACTTTCGTTCCATTTAATCATTCTATATCTCTCTTTCCCTACTACTTGTTCAGATATTCGTTGATAGAGTTAATATATATTCTACGTTTTATCTTCTATAGGCGTGTACAATGAAATAGGTTTTACATTTGTTTTACCGTCCACGTGTTAACGTAATGTGTGTTGCTCTTAAAGTAACTTTGACTCCTCGTCGTCACACTTAATTTAGGCCCTCCAGGTTTCGGCTCTCCAAACTCGCTCGTCCTGGTCTACGCTCTCAAAACCTCTTCGTTCAAGTGCTCGCCTTCCAAACTCTCTCGTCTTTGTCTTTGCCATCCAAACTCCATAATCAAGGTATTCGCCCTCCAAACTCTCTAACCGAGTTATTCGTCCTCCAAACTCTCTAACCGAGTTATTCGTCCTCCAAACTCTCTAATCGAGTTATTCGCCCTCCAAACTCTCTAACCGAGTTATTCGTCCTCCAAACTCTCTAATCGAGTTATTCGCCCTCTAAACTGTCTAATCGAGTTATTCGCCCTCCAAACTCTCTAATCGAGTTATTCGCCCTCCAAACTCTCTAATCGAGTTATTCGACCGCCAAACTCCCTTGCCCTTGTCGTCGTCCTCCAAACTCTCTACTCGAGTTATTCGTCCTCCAAACTCTCTAATCGAGTTATTCGCCCTCCAAACTCTCTAATCGAGTTATTCGCCCTCCAAACTCTCTAATCGAGTTATTCGCCCTCCAAACTCCCTTGCCCTTGTCTTCGTCTTCCAAACTCCCTCGCCCTTGTCTTCGTCCTCCAAACTCCCTAATCAAGCTATTCGCCCTCCAAACTCCCTTGCCCTTGTCTTCGTCTTCCAAACTCCCTCGCCCTTGTCTTCGTCCTCCAAACTCCCTAATCGAGCTATTCGCCCTCGAAACTCCCTCGCCCTTGTCTTCGTCCTCCAAACTCCCTAATCGAGCTATTCGCCCTCCAAGCTCCCTTGCCCTTGTCTTCGTCTTCCAAACTCCCTCGCCCTTGTCTTCGTCCTCCAAACTCCTTAATCGAGTTATTCGCCCTCCAAAGTCCCTTGCCCTTGTCTTCGTCTTCCAAACTCCCTCGCCCTTGTCTTCGTCCTCCAAACTCCCTAATCGAGCTATTCGCCCTCCAAATTGTCTCCTGGTCGTGATCTCCAAATCTGTAGATAATTGGTGCTGTCAATGTTGTGGACCACCCAACCAGGAACTCGTGCTCGGCTAACCACCCAGCCAGGAACTCGTGCTCGGCTAACCATCCAACTAGGAACTCGTGCTCGGCTAACCACCCAACCAGGAACTCGTGCTCGGCTAACCACCCAACCAGGAACTCGTGCTCGGCTAACCACCCAGCCAGGAACTCGTGCTCGGCTAACCACCCAACCAGGAACTCGTGCTCGGCTAACCACCCAACCAGGAACTCGTGCTCGGCTAACCACCCAACCAGGAACTCGTGCTCGGCTAACCACCCAACCAGGCACTCGTGCTCGGCTAACCACCCAACCAGGAACTTGTGCTCGGCTAACCACCCAACCAGGAACTTGTGCTCGGCTAACCACCCAACCAGGAACTCGTACTCGGCTAACCATCCAACTAGGAACTCGTGCTCGGCTAACCACCCAACCAGGAACTCGTGCTCGGCTAACCACCCAACCAGGAACTCGTGCTCGGCTAATCTGTTTATAAATCGTGTTAACAGTCTGTGCGGGCTCGGTGTTTCTTTTTGGGAGCACCGGCAACATGTAGGAGGGCGTTGTGACTTTCTCAGCTGCAACGACTTGGCCCGTGGGGGCTTATTGGTGTGCGTGCGTGTCTGTAAGAGTCTGCTGAGAGCACGCGCAAGTCATGGTAAGCCACTTGCCTAGACATGCCGTTTCCACGCCGCTCATACCACGTGACTCTTTATTGTTGATTTGTTTCGAATAGACATCGCCATTTTTATTAGGCATGTGCTAACCATTGGAAACTTGCAAGCCGAGTCAATCATCTTCATTGTTTTTTGTATGTGCGTGCCTCTTTATGTTGTTTTTTTTGGCTATTTTTTTTTCTCATGTTGACACGATCCAATTCGATTGAAACTAATATAAATATTCGAGTAAAAAGAAATCGAATTTCGAACAAAATAATTTGCCTGGTACATATTGCTCATCATTTGTGCATGGAATTTTTGTTCCGTAAAAAAAAAAATATTAAAAATACAGCTGCAATTTTTTGTGTCACAAATATTAGAAAATGAAACTCCTGGTGGAAACCTCAATGACAGCCATTGAGATAAGCATGTTGGAATGGCTGCACAGCGACATCGGTGATGCTCCGGCTAAACCATGGAGCTGGACACCACAGCGGAAAATACTCAGAGATACAACATAATACATGCCTTCGACGAACAGAAGAAGGCTGAAACACAAAGAAGAAGATCAGTACCGTCAACAAAGACGCAAGCAAGTTGTGGAACCAGAGAACAATTCCTATCGAAAAAAATAAAAACACGTTGCTCAACGAATGTGATACATGAAAATGGAAAACGCTACATTGGAAAGATGGCTGCACACATCCTGGCAGACTACTACCAGGAAGAAAGTACCACAACACTCCCACAAGCACAGACTACTACCAGGAAGAAAGTACCACAACACTCCCACAAGCACAGACTACTACCAGGAAGAAAGTACCACAACACAACAAAGTCAAGCAGTTCAAACAGAAATTAAATGCAAGTTGAAGCATCAAAACCCAGACCAATGCAGGAAACCATTCTTCACAATGAGTGAACTAAATGCCTTTATTGGGAAACTAAAGACTTAGAAAGTTTCAGAAGTGAAAGGTATCACACATGATATGATCAAGCGCCCGGGACCCACAGTCTCACGCAAGCTCCTACTACTGCTACTAATAGTTAACCTATCATGGAGTCCTGGAACGTGTCCAGTCAGGTGGCGGGAGGCAATAATCACTCTCATCAGAAAGAAAGAGCAGGAGAAAACCAGAACATCAAGCCACCGACCAATCAACGTACTCGGCTGTCTGGACAAGGTCGTGGAGAGAATGGTCAACACAACGAGAAAATCTGGAGAAAAACTGCTTGCTAGACAACTTAAAATCTGCTTGCTAGACAACTTACAGTCTGCTTGCTAGACAACTTACAATCTGCTTGCTGGACAACTTACGATCTGCTTATAGAATAAACGGTAGTACCGAAGATCAGCTAGTATATCTAGCCAGAAAGTACAAAATGCTTTACAAGAGAGTAAAAAGGTATTGGGTGTCTTTGTGGACTTAAGAGAGGCCTTCGACAAGGTGTGGAGAGGACTTCTTCTCCAGCTGCTAAACAATAGAACCGAAGTGAGAATGTTTAGCTGACTACCGGATTTCCTCCAGTACCGCACAGCAAGTGTCAAACTGAATGGCAAACTTAGCCACCTTTCGGCAAGGTGTGCCACAAGGAGAAGTCATCCCGCCCACTCTCTTCAACAACGACATTCCAAGCAGACTTCCCAGGCACATCTCCAGAGCGCTCCATGCCGATGACCTTTGAGCAAAAGGTCACCAGAAAACTCCCTCGTGAAGAAGCTGGCTGGTACAAGCTGGGAGAGGGAAGGAGGCGGGGTGGATGGGGGAGAGGGGATTAACAGCAGCATCCTAGAAAATGTCTACACGGGCACAATTAGGTCGATCTGTGCGACTGCATCCAAAACAAACACAGAAGTCCACAATGAAAGGCCTCAGACTAATTATAGGCGGGGGGGGGGGGGGGGGGGGGGGGTGAACCACTCACATCCAGGCAATGGAGAAACATACTAAACTACTCTTCCTGGATAACATGGGAGGAGAAGATACTTGTGTACAGCGAGTAGCTGGTACACATGACAAGTAATCCTGTGCAAGCCAAACTTCAACATTTTATTAACATCCAGCTGTAGAAAACCAGCTTGCTACACAACGAAACATCTGCATCGCTGCCATGAAAACTTTATCCCAAAGCAACTTACGGAACAGGACATGCTTACTGACTGTGAGGAGCCAAACTATTGCCGAGAAAACATCATAATCACCACGGAGATCCCAGGAATAAGAAGAAACATAGCTGGGCTGCCCATGTCAAAAACCACAGCTCATGTAGTGACTAAAGGATAATACAGCTCTAAGGACCGGACACGTATACACAGATGGACCCGTAGAAGGCGCAGTTAAGGACAGTGGAGAAGACATTTTTGTAAGATACAGCGATAGGAAAATAAACCATAAGGCTTTCCCGACTGGGAAGATTTCTTTCAGTCTTACGGCAGGGTCTATGGCGCTCAAACAGGAACTCATCATCTTTACTAGATCAGACGAACACCCACCAACTCAGATTGTATGTTCTACAGATCGCAGATCACAACTGGAAGTAATACAAAACATCAGAGGTGAACAAATGCTGCGGGAAATCAGATCAGAGCTCAACAAAATCCTAAATACCTCAACAGTTGCTATTCAGTGGCTACCCTCCCATTGTGGAATCACACGGAATGAGAGAGCTGATCCACTGTCCAAAGCAGCTGGCAGCTTGTCCACACAGTGTCTTACTGAAAGGCAAAAAACTATCATCCACAATTAGTACAACTCAAAAACTATCATCAACAATTAGTACAACTCAAAAACTGTCATCCACAATTAGTACAACTCAAAAACTATCATCCACAATTAGTACAACTCAAAAACTATCATCCACAATTAGTACAACTCAAAAACTATCATCAACAATTAGTACAACTCAAAAACTGTCATCCACAATTAGTACAACTCAAAAACTATCATCCACAATTAGTACAACTCAAAAACTGTCATCCACAATTAGTACAACTCAAAAACTATCATCCACAATTAGTACAACTCAAAATGAAAGAAAGACATGAACGAGAGCAGTAGACCTGACCCAATCTGCCATCTCCACAGATACCAACAATCTGCCATCTCCACAGACCCCAACAATCTGCCATCTTCAC